>JASXSY010000697.1:0-104208 GCA_034509805.1 Sipha maydis | reverse complement strand
GTGCAGCCGCCAGCAGCTGGAGCGGCACCGTATCCCAAGCCGTGGATGTCCGACGAATGGCCGGCCAAAGTAGAGATCGTCACGTCCGTTGCACCGGTCACGACGAATACGGGTAGATCGCGGCAGATCGGCCAGATCCCCGATCACGGTCTACCAGTGGTAACCGACGCGAAGGAAGCTCCGTGCCGCCACGGTTGCGATGGCCGGAAACACGGCGTCGGACGGAAACACGGCAAACACGGGTTACACGGTCGCGGCCGGAAACATGGGAAACGCGGTGGTGGCAGGCCAAGGAAATCGAAACCGAAAAGGGGCCATCGGAAAGAGTATATTGTGGATCGCAAGGTAGGCGATAGGTGATGGTATATGTTCCTTACATGTGGTCGCAACTGGTCATCTTCGTCAATCCAGTCGTCTAATGGGGGGGGGGGGGGGAGAGCTGAAAACCTTTAGCGAGTAATTGAAAAAAAATTATATGTATGCGACGTTCACCGACCAACGACGAAATAGCACGACATTTAATAGAATTCAGTTTTTAAGATTTACATATTCTAAACTCAATACTTACATATTCTTAAAAATCGAACGCGTACTTTGTTAATTTTATTTTGATCCGACAAAAGCGCAGAAGCCGTTACGTGTCCAAATTGTATTTGTTTTTAAATAATATTAATAATATTTAATAATAATATTTTATCTTTCGAACGCAGTTGGTAATCGTCAACATAATCGAAGATCGAACGTTGAGCAATGGGCCAATATCGTCAACTCCGCCGGAAGTGACGATGGTCTCGGAAACGGTCGTCAAAACCCACGGAAGAACAGTAGATGTAAAAAATCAGCTGCTTCATAGTATTGGCATCACCAATGCCGTATGGCTGGTGGTACTGATCTTTTGGACGGCCGTGATGGTGTTCCTACACCGTCGTGGTCGGTGGTCGGGCAGGAAGAGACGTCTCGGCGTGACGGAGCTTTCTAATGAATTGGAGACAGCAATCGAGCTGAATCCTATAGTCGGGCTGAAGGCATTGACTGAGCTGAAGTCAGAAAATGACCTGAGGCCATTGATCAAATCGGAAACAGCATCCAAGTTGAATTCATCGGTCTGAGTGACTAGAGAAATTCGAATGTTTTTCATTGTTAGCATGTAGCTTTTTTTTCGCAGTTCGATTTCTACAGGTTATTCAACCCCCCGCTATGATCCTTTATATATTTGCTAAAAAAAAAAATACAATTCTTGTTATTATAGTCGATTCGACGTATTATATTTACTGAATAAACGTAATATGTGTTATAATTATTATACGTTTCAAAAAATTGTTGTATTATTTTGGAATTGACGTAACATTTTCCCGGTAAACCACTTTTCATACCCACATTTGAAATGAAGCTCAGAATTATGATATACTAATGCGATATACGGCACTTTATATTAACAAATAACACGTATGCAATTCGATAAACATACGTTGATGATATTGATCTTTTTATATTAAGTGATTTTTATTTTATTATTTCTGACACATATCATGTGTAAGCACCATACAATTTCTAAGATAATTGAATTGAATTTACATGTTGCATAACAGCGTTTTTTTTCTTTTCTTAAACGCATTTGTGAAACCAAATTTTAAAACCAGTTGAAAAATTAAGAGCATCTGAAAATCATAATAATTCAAAACCATTATTTCTTAAAATTGTATGATGTACATGGAAATGAGATATGTATCGGACTATTTTAAATTTTTACTGGAACGAGAAATTTTTTTTTTTTACCATTATAAGTGTTTTCTGTGACTGTTATACTAATTATAAGGTGGTCTCACTAAAATGTAAAAATATCGGAAATAAATTGCCACAATTTTTTTCTATAAGCAATTGAATGTTCAAACGTTGACAAGACTCAGCCGAAATCATGAAAATCTGTAACACTTTGTAGTTAAGAATTCTATTAAATATAATTAAATTAAAAAAATGTCGTATTGAACCAACATACTCGTTAAGATTTATCTCGCTAAGATTTTAAAAGCTTAACCACAACTGATAAATCAATTAACTCATCTTATAATTTAAAAGTGTTATCAAATCTTTTTGAGATTCGGTACAACTGTAAAGGCAATATCAAGTGATGCCATTTTTTAATAATATTTTACACTTCGTTTCGAGCATCTTATTTTATTTTTATATTTTCATTTAAAGATTAAAACGATTGAATATTAATTCTCGCAAAGTAAGTACTTTAGTAGAACGTGCTCTAGCTGACCACCACGTTTCACTCAAACTATTTAAAGCTATCAGATCATTGTTTTTTAAATCACCATAAATAATTTAATTAGAAATAAAAAAAGCTATTATCAAAATAAAGTTTAATTTGTTTTATAATATTGCGTATTTGTGTTGAGAAAAAAAGTACCTAGAGCCCGGACTACTAGTATCCGTGAATATTCTGGTATAAATTAGTGATCGGTAAGCACATACTTGGGAAAGGAAAAAATAATGAGGATAGATGATCTATTATCGATAAAAACTAACAAAAATGTTTAATATTACCGTACTGTATATTGAATATGAACCGAGACGCTTCTTTTCAGACAAATACTCATTCGAAAAAAATTTGATGACGGTGATACTCCGGTCGTTATAAATACACCATATTTACGTATCTTCAAACGTCTAAAACGATACCACGAATGCAGACCGAATACGCGATAAAAATTATTTTAGTTCGTTTTACTATTCGATTGCACAGCCAATTTATGTACATTTGTACTCGTCGTTTCCGTTATAAAATAATGTCTAATAAATAGTAATCGAAGGCTACGAGGTAAATCGGTGGTTACGATCCATAACCGGTATAATAGTCGAACGCTTGTTCGGGCAGATATTTGCTCATCCGTTCAATCGTATGTATACGATCCATAGGAACATATCACTTTATATTGTACACACAAAAACAAAAATGAAACATCAGTTTTCAAATGCTTTTATTAAAAAATTATAATCTTACAATACAGCTATTGCGTTACATTTTAAGTACAATCAATAATTTATAAGCGGATAAGAACGCAATAAATATAATACAAATAATGGCGGCGGCGACGAATGAGACGAGTACTATATCGTCTCATTGACGGCATGTGATATAAATTGTCGTAAGTATACTAAGAAATCGGACGATACTCTTAGTAGTGACCACCATGGCTACCTCCATGGCCACCACCGTGGTTACCACCGTGGTTACCACCCTGTCCGTATCCACCACCTTGTCCGTGGTGACCACCTTGTCCAAAGTTACCGTTCTGTCCACCTTGACCATGGTGTCCAGATCCGGAGTTGAATCCATTACCTCCCTGTTGGTAACCAGATCCGTGGCCGCCTTGTTGGAAACCAGAACCGCCACCACCGTGGCCGCCCTGTGGGTAACCAGATCCGTGGCCACCCTGTTGGTAACCAGATCCGTGGCCGCCCTGTTGGAAACCAGATCCGCTGCCACCGTGGCCGCCCTGTTGGAAACCAGAACCGCTACCACCGTGGCCGCCCTGTTGGTAACCAGATCCAGATCCACCTCCACCGTATCCTTTGCTTTTTTTGGTCGGGGAGCCGAGAACGGAAACGACCAACACGATGGTCAACACAATAGACTATAAAATAATATAACCATTTACGTTAGAATCAACGGACGCAAAAGTATTGTACAAAAACATGTTAAATTTCTATTAAATTACATTCATTGTATTACGCATCAAACTACTCGTATAATGCATATTATAATGGTACATTTAAATCATTTATGCGTTTTAAAAACAAATAACACGAGCCTAAAGTAATAAAGCACGTCCACGCGAACTCGTTGTGATTTCAAAACAAAAAAACAATCCAATTCCGTTCATATTCGTTTATAAATCGAAAAAAGTTAGATATTTGAAAATACAAGATTAAACAATAACAATGGAAAATAATTATTGCAATGAGTGTCATCAGCGTTTTGTCTTAATTATTAGAACATTGAGATATGCAAATATTGTGAACCTCCTTCAATATCGAAAATAATTTAGAGGTATAATTAAATATGTTTTTCTTTAGTTCGCTGTACAATTTCTATCAAAATCACACTTTGCGCACAGATTCGAATTATTTATTTTAAATTAACAATATAAAGAAATAATAAGTAATAATTACTTTTTTTTCCTTTAAGAATGTTTGAATAAATTGCAAAAACTCGAATTGTCAAGCAGTGAAAAGTAAATAATATACTTAGACCTTAGTTTGACAGTTGGAAATAAATAATAACACTATAGTTAAGATAATAATTTTAGTTTAGTTGAGGAAATGTCGAGTACAAGGTTAACTATATGTAATTTTAAATACTACTATAAAATGATAAACATTTCAATAAACTTTGTTGATTTCATTTGATGAATAACTTTTTTTGTTAAACACTTGCAATTTGATCTTATAGGTTTATTTAAAAAATGTTGGCTAACATTGTATACATTAAAATTTTAAATGAAAATATTTTTTACTATTTAAGTTACTTCTATTGAATATTAATTTAATAAATTAGTATCATGGATCAAATACTAAAACGTTATGTTAAATATATAAAGTGTTAATTAGTATTGTTGATCGTGAATAGAATTACCGATATTAAAACAATTATAATTTGTTAACATGTAATCAAATGTTTTATGTACAACAAAAACTAGACGGCATTAAAATTTAATATGATAAGTACAATTTTAACTATGGCATTTTGAAAAATAAACTCGAAGTACCGTTGGAATACATAAAAACAACACTGTTCTGTATAAAGTAACTTATTCGGTTTCAATATTTAAAAAAAAAAAAAGTAAAGATGTTTAAAATACACAATTATTTTACAGTTACGAAACCAGTTTTTATTTAAACTAGTTGTGCTCGATACGAACTCTCTAAAGAATAGTATATTAATTTCAAAACACGAGTAAAACATAGTAATATAATATGTTTATGCATTCAACACGGAATAATAGTTTAACATAAATACAGAAATACGTAGGAAATATTAACGACCAAGAAGGTCGATACGTTTAAAACGAAATGCAAAAACGATACCGGCACAAGTAAATGTGGCTAAAAATATAGTGACAACTGTGGAATAACGATAACATTTCCACGCGCGAATTCGACAAACGAACGTTGTGTTCCATGAGTAGAAGTGAATAAAACCGACACTGTATCGGAAAAAAACGAACGATTCGTTCGTCAATCGGGAGTACGGCGAACAAACGTAACGTCGTACCCGATACGCATTTGCACAGACGTGGTTCGGGTCGATGCCCGACGAGCCGTTAACGATTGTCGGTTTTTGCGTTTCGCACGACCTATGTGATTTGTTACGAGATCGCGGTACGACGCGCGTGCGGTCCGGACAGATTCGGACGAAAAAACGTTTACGACCGTTGGCGCTGTTCAAATCGCGAAAGCTAATGTTCGGACGACGCGGTGTGCGTGTCCGTTGTTGTGCATAGTTACCAGACGGTTCATGGCGACGGAGTTGTTTCGTACAGTTGCTGATTCGTCACTGAGAGCTTTTGCGGCAGTTGCGTTCGGCGGACGTGGGAAGACTGTTGCCGGACCGAGGGCCGCGCCGGCGTTTTATAGGGAAATCGGTCGCGGAAAACGATGTCAATCCTATCGTCGCAGTGCGGGCGCGAGGTTAACGTGTGTGTCGGCTGACCTTTGTGTGTTCGCGCGCGCGCGCAACCGCCGAAACTGGTTTTTTTTTCCGGGGGGTGGGGGGGCGGTTTAGGGCGTCGCGCTGGTCGGGAGTCGCCGGCAACAATCGTCCCGGTGCCCCCCGTCCGCGCGCACATATTCGTCGTGTCGAGACGTTGGACCGGACACGACGGAACACACGCGCGCCCCGATAGCGCCCCGGCTACGGGTCGCAGTAAACGTCCAATATCGCGAATAACGAAACGTGCGCGCGCAGGAGGAGCTACGGGTGCCGATGATTATCGACTTGTTTACGCGCGTGGCCACCTTGAGCGTACGCAATGATTTATGTTCGCCGCCGCCGCCTTTTTCGAACAACACGATGTACGGATTCGTCGTGCGCCGATCGATTTAAATTTTTTTTTTTCACCGATCTTTTCCGCGTCCAGGTTTATCGCGAACGTGATTTTCTGCACCGAAGCGGTGGTACGAACTCGAAGCGAATCGAACGACGCGCGGGTTAGTTGTTCCGTGTTCAAAAATTAATTTAAAAAAAATCTCGTCGTGATTGACGGTCGAGTTCCACGCGTCCTATCCGCCGCACTGGTCCAAGTACAGAGTTAACGAGTTAACTTCACGTACTCGCTGATATCTACGGATATTAATTCGATTCGAAATTTGAATTTGAATACTGTGATTGTTGCTTGGACTTTCGATGTTCTAGATAAAGTTGAGAAATCCGATCGGTTCGGAAAAAGAGTACTTGGACACTCATATGCATACAAACAACTTTATTTTAAAAAAAATCAAGTGAACTGCTCACTTTGCGAACTGCCTTTAGACACAGTATAATTATCAATACCGAGTATATAATAATTCGAATCGAGATGATTAATTTAGGTACAATATACAATTATCGGTTTTTATATTTAGGTCTCATATATAAGGTCGAGTAGAATATAATTTGAATAATTATGCATGCAGGTGGTAATTTATTATGTGTAACGTATATTGCAATACGGACAGGCATATGTTTGTTAGATCTCTTCTAGTAGTAAATCAAAAATCGATAAAAAATTACTATCCTGTCAATTGTCATGTATTTTTGTAAAACTTCACCGAAAATAATTATATCGCTATGCTGCAAGTTTTAAACCACTATCAAAGTACATGGTGCGTTGGTGAGTTTTTTTTCATAACCTTAAGAGCACATACTACGCCTGGGAAAATCATATCCATTTCTCCACGAACCATTCTACATCATTCATTGTGTGATAACTGTTTTTACGTCCATTACTTATGTATTTTATTGTTCATGGTTTTTTTTTAAATTGTTTTACATTAAATGTTTTGAATTCGTGAATAAATATTATTCACGAATTCAAAACATAATATCCAAGCAGCTTCTTAGTTATTATTTCTTCTATACAGATACTATTGTTACACTGTTAAATGCTTTGGCCTGGAGGATAGTTTCTCGTATTACAAAAATACGAACATTGAAGTTTAAAACCATGTTTTATCTATGAAGAACAGAAATCGTATTCCGTGCTTCTACACAAAATGTCCAAGTCGACCTTAGGATGGTGTTTTGAAACTCAATATTAACAAAATAGTATTCGCTCTGTGTACATTTAGAAGTTTGCCCGTTTCGCACCAAACTACATTGACGTCATTATGATGTGATTATTTGCAAATACGCTCGTGCATATTTATTGATTGCACTATAGCAGAGAACTATTTTCCGAAATCAAAAATTGAAAATCTACCTACCTCCAACTGTAATAATATTTTATATCCACTCTATAGTCGAAATATAATTCAATTTTTTTTTTTTAAGTCTTTTTGAGATATAAGAGCAGATATGGCTCCAAGTATTCGATTTTTCGATTATCCCTTACATTTCCTTGCATCAATAACATGTTTCTGTCTGATCTCAGTCGTCCTCGGACTTGCATCGTAATGTTATTATGACGTACACGTATGTGGTTTAATAGTGTAACGTAATCGGTTCATTATTAGCATACGTTGTGAAATATAATATAATATTATCTATTATGTACTACGGAATAATTCTGCTCGATCAATCTTCAAAACAAATAAAATTGATAACTATTGTTTTTAAATATTCATGAATTTCAAGATGTTAAAATAATACAATAATATACTAAGAAAAATACTCCTATGAAATCTATGAATGGTTTTTTTGATTTTAAAAAAATATAGCATGTCATCGTCCAAAGGGAATGTACACATTTAGACCTAGAAAAACAGCCCGAAGACCGTAAGAGTCATTATTTTATTTTTTAAATACATATAGCCAATAATATTATGATTTTTAAAAATATCATGACGTATGTGTGAAATGTAAGTATTTCCATCAATACTTATAATACTTACTGAATGCAATGGAACACTACAGATGTAAGGTTCTAGGTTTACCAGTCAAATGAGTAGAGGTAATATATAGTATATATATATGTATGTATGTGTACTAACATGAATTTAAAAATTTTAATAAATCAATCATTATCAGTACTTAATTATTATTTTTCTTATTGATGGGTCAATTTTCGATGTATAAATACTATATAAATAAATATTCCATTGTATTTCGGTACACCGAGGTAGTGATAATTTCAAAAATATGTACAAGAATATTAAAAACTCATTATACAAATTTATTAGATGACCTCATATTAGTCCGCGGAACGTAATGTTAACAAAAACGTTTACGCGATAAACCTTGCACAGGTCAAACTCATTAACACAAAACTATTAAAACACGTAAATGAACGAATTTTTATTCGTTCTTATGACAATCATGCGAAGAAAAAATGTATAAATATGTATTATATTATAGTATTAAAATTAAAATAGATATTAATTGTTATTTTGTTGTTTTTTACGGCACGCAATTTAAGTAGGCGAGCCACATGGATATACTTTATTTAATTAGGCTTGGTTCTCAGTATTGTTACTTAATATAACACTTTTGTGATAAAAATTATCCAAATAAAATCATGATAAAATAATAGATACATAAACATAGTACACACTCTACTCTGAATAAATAATTATTCATTGGATTTACCATGGGTATACCATTTATGCAAATATGAATACGAAATGTTTTCGTTTTAAAATGTTAATTTTTTAATTTAGATCGGTCATTGAGACACAAAAGAATTGGCTATTATTTCATGTCTTTTTTTCGATGATTTATTTGGAATAAAAATATTATAACTTAAAATATTTTAGTGTTACATATTAATTATTATATATTTATATTATTTTAGTGAAGCATGCTTTAAAATTTTAGGTATTCAAAATAAATGACTTAAATAATTCTAAAACATACTAAGCTAAATACGAATCATTCTGGATTGTATATATGTATATTAGAAATATTTTAGAAAATAGGTAAATATTATAATTTGTTTTATAATCAAATCTTTTTGAAAAAAAAATCTAACTATCGTTAAGAAATATGAACATATTTATTGTACTTTTAAGTATTAAGATTGTGGCAATACTTTGTGTCAGACTTTTCTAAAAGAAAATTCGAAGGTGAAACAATTAATTTCTTTAGGCTAATAAGTAAAAGGCTAATAAGTGAAGCTCTAGATTACCTTAGACATCAGGCTGTAGAGAAAGTTTAAACTAGACAATAGACAATACAAACTGATAATTATAATACCATTGGACATTGTTATATTATTATGATTATTATTTTTATGCGAGTTATTTTATTTTTATTCCATATTACAACTTCTTATATATGTGTCAAAACGTGCCATACGATGAATAAATAAATAAATGGTACTTTTAAGTTTTATATCAATAACACTGTTAAGAATATCACAATTAACAAGATAACAATGTAACTAATCCTTTTTTTTTTAAATATTTAAAACTTTTCGATCGTTAGTGTTTAAAATCGGTAATATTTTGATATTTTTGTCAAACCTACTTTTTGTATCATTGGCAATTCAATAAATTAAAATAATTTATATTAATTGGAGTGAACTTTCGAGTGTATAATCAAATTTTATGAGCAAAACTATGTATTAGAGAGTCAATTTAAATTAAACGATTCATAAAATTAATATTTTTTAAGGAAATGTTAATAAAAAAAATAAGTGTAATAAGCAACATACGTAAACTATACAAGTATAGGTTTTTGTTATTGATGTGTATATTATTCTAGAAAAACACGTTTTTTAATATTTTCGTTGAATAACAGGTAATAATGATAGTAAATACACAATATTATTTTTTAAATTAATTGATCAGGTAGTATTGCTACACACTTTTATATAATATTAGCAAATTATTATAATAACTTCTTCTTCTTAACAGCTTAGCGGACCATGTAGGTCCATCGCTGTCACCATTATTTCACTCCATCGGGCCTTATCATTCGCATCTTCCATTTTTACGTTATCATGGATCATTTTTAGATCTTTTACTATTACATCCTTCCATCTTCTTCGGGGTTTTCCTACAGGTCTTTTCGACACAATTCTTCCTTCTGTAACCGTTTTATAGTTTTCCCCTCTGCCCTCCAAACATGTCCAGCCCATTCTATCCACTTACTTCTGCTATATGATAATATATTTGGTCTTCCGTATAAATTCTGTAGGTCATTGTTATGTCTTCTTAATATTAATTAGTAATTTACTTATAAGTATAATTTTAAAAAGTGCCTATAATACATAAGTGCATAACACAAAAAGGTTGATTGATGATAATTGATAAACTATTATCGCAGTTTTATAATATTGTTTATAGGTAATTTTGATTATAATTTATCTGAATTCGAACGATAATTTTATTAATGATACAATTCAACCGAGCGACAGAAATCTTCACGCCCAAAAAATCGAAAATTTCATATTTTGATTTTATTAGATGAAAAACTAAAGAATTTTACTTTAGAAATTATATTATGTACATAGTCTATTTGGTCCACAACAAATTTAAGACAATAAATTAAGAGGAACAATTTATGCCTAAATGGTTATACAACGAATAATGATTTTGAAGTATATATTAAATTCTCAAGCATGTATTGATGTTATATTAATGTATATTATATATATTTATCGAAAATGTATTATAATCTAGTTACACTATTCTGTTTACTGATATGCTACATTTCTCCTTGGTTGTATTTTTTATTTTTTTTTTTGTTTCTATATGTACTTATATTTTAATATGGCTTTTGGCCGTCAAAGCCGAGGTATATTACTTTAATACTTCTAATATTAATTAATTCTAATTCTAATTCTCTATAATTGCTTCTAACTTTTACGTATATTTCGGTCAGTAAGTCTAGTAAAACTTTCACGAATAAATAAAAATTTGGATGTTGATGATGAAAATTGCTATTAAATTTAGAATGGAAAAATGCACATGTATTTGTTTTATCATAAGTAAACCAACATTTTAGAGGAAAAAGTGAAAACTAAAACATGTAATTCTCACATAAATAGTCTCAATATTTTGTTCAATATAGTCGTCGAATGATTTGTTTTCAAACCGAATCAAATACAAAACAAATTTCAATATCGATGAAATCCAAAAACGGCAAATCAAACATTTGTACTAGAGATTGTTTAGTTTTCGATTTATTATTATTACAACGATTCATAAGGCCAATTGTTGAATTTTTCTGAACCAATTTTGGCACTAATGAAAATTGCAACAACTAATTTTCACTGTTTGCCAATTATTTCTAATTAAATTACAATTAGAAACTTCGAATTCTGACACAACAAAATGGTTGGAACATTAAATTGTTTGGAATAGTAATGTATATAAAGTACATAATGAACAATTAAACAAATATGATATACGAGTACAATGTACACTACACCAGTTAGACAATGATAGAACGTCATATTATGCGACAGATTATTTTTATGTATTTGGCTTTTATGTCATGTAGCTTTAACCCCTAGCTAAAAAAAAGTTTGTGTAGTAGTTCACATCATCTTTTATTGGCAGGTAAAAAGTGTCTTGTAGGAGATTATACTATATTTTAATATAATGTAATAAATATAATATAATATAATTAAATATTGTAATATTTATCTTAGGAGTTTACATGCAGCCCATATTTTCACTTTTTGCTTACGTAGGATTATGTTTATTTGAATAATTACAGAATAAAGTGTTTGTGAATTAAGTAGAGACAAATGGAATAAAAACAAATATCACAAGCGATAAGTTAATAGTTGATCTTAACATTTTACATAAATATTTACTTATAAATTTTCTTATATACATTTATGGTTTGCAACTATATGTACAACTATCATGTTCCGAGTTTGTCCAAAAAAATTATAATATTTATAAACTGAAACCATGGGCCTTCTCACGAGGGAGGATATGGGGGTTAGATCCCCCCAAGGTTCTTTATTTTCTTACATATAAGTAATACGCGTTTCATCTACTTTTGATATGTGTTTTCAATATTGACCAGTTATTATTTTTTTTTTTTTTGCTTACGGCTTATTTTGTAACCATATTTTTCATCCCCCTCCATTGAAATATTCTGAGAACACCTCTGACTGAAACCAAAGTATAATTGAAATGTCCACGTTTTTAATCAATCAAGATGTATACGTATCACAGAGTATTCACTTAAAACTTAAATTAAAGATCTAAGGAATTGTTTTACCTATCTACGAAACTAATTTTGCAAAAAATTCTCCTCTAGTTAGAATGATGACTATTACTCATAAACTCAATGCTTAATATTTTCGTAACTTGGCCAACTATAAATCTTACTTGTATTACACATCTTAATTTTACCTTTTTTTGTTTTGTTTTGTAGTTCATATCTATTTAATTTTTGTTTGAATTTATTGTATTAAATTGATTACATCGTTTAAATACCGAATGACGTAAATTATAATAAATAACTCGTTCACGATCAGTGCATAAAAAAAAAATTTGTTCGTGTTCAATTTTTTTTTTTCAAATGAATACGCTCACGTTCAAGTTTTACGAAAAAATGAACGAGTTCATTTAACCGTTCGTTTAACTTTCTTATTTTGTTTTTATGAATCACCAACCTGCATTCTGTGTAAACGAGACCTTTATGAAACGTATAAGGTATATTTTACTGTAAGCTTAAAACCTATACTTAAACATATTATATTCAATATATATTATTTACAGATACATTTTTGAAATGGTAAATAAATTTGAACGCTCCAAGAACTATTAAAATTCATTAAAGATATAAACGTCGTTCACGTGAACGTTATATTTGTAAAAAACCAGTGACGTATTACCATAGGCGTACGCAGACCTGTGTTTCAGGGGGTGCCTACAATATTTTTGAGCCCTTTCTTTACAAAACGTGTTGGTTTATTTCATAAACCGTAACGTACAAACAACTAAATAAACATAACTTCAATTTTTTTTTTTTTTTTTTTGAGTATTATGGTAATTTGCGAATACGTTTTCCTTGAATTTCGAATATTTTTCTCTGACATCTTTAATTGCTTATGTTTTGTACTTTTGCAGTTAATTGCGGCTGTTGCATTATCATGATAATTTATTACACGAAAATTTGGAAAATTCAGTTTAATTGTTTCCACGACGAAACGTAATTTATTTTTACCAAATATTTCAGAGTAAATTACATTTAGTGATTTTGCAACATCAACGGGGCCCTTACTATAAGACTTAAATTGTAGAGCCTCATTTATAATATTTTTAGGAGTGTCCGAGTACACCCGATACCCATCGTGCACGCGTCTATGCTTATCATTATAAGACATGTTTTACAAGAATTATTTGGTCTAAAGGAGCGTTATCAAAAACAGTGAATAAATTAACGTAACACATACGAGTACATCAATTATAATACTGTCTTCGATCAAATATGAAATTATCAATAAAAACAAACATTATTGCTATAGGAATAATTAGTATTAATAATACAGTTACAATACATTTTTAATCGTTATCACTTTAGTACAATATAAGTTTATTTATAAGATATAATATATAAGTAATCTCTTTTACTATGACATTGCAAATACAAATGCGCAGGGTAAAATTATTTGAACTTATGGCACGACAAAATACATAGATTTTATTCTTAATTAACATATAATGTTTGGTCTTTGTAATAGGTTAAGTATAAACCTACGTCATGTACAAACGTATAAATTGCAATTAAGTTTTATGTATTACAGTTCTCAAAACGAGTACAAATGAGTAAAAACAAAGCTATACTGATAACATAAGTATAAATGTATAAATATAATAAGGGATCAAAGAACTATAAATTTGTAAAAAATAATAATAAATAGAACAGGTAATAAGAAACATGGTTTGAACTAAAGTCAAATAATACAATAATCCACAATAATAATAATAATAATAATAATAATTATAAAATTAAATAAACACATTATATTACAATAATAATAATAGGTAGTATTAATACATTTACTAATATTTTGATGCGAAAGAACAATTCCTCAATGATTTTTGATACAAGTCTTCTGGTTTAGTATCTACAATATTTCAATCTCTGGAATAGTATTGACTTGATGCGGAATATAAACAAATAATTTCACTCCACAATAGTAAAACAGGTGGGCGCGAACCGATGAACCATTCGCGTAGTGCACAGTTGCTGGTGTGCATATCGTTTAAATATATTTTTCGTCTTGTAGACATTTGACTCTTTTTAAATTGAACGATCCTTTTTTGATGTCTTGCAGCACTAAGTCCACAATGCATACTTCCTCGTCTTTGGGTGCCATAGATCTCCTGGCGCGCATCTTAATACTTGGGTTGTCTTTTTCTTTTTCCAATTTCGTAGCGAGCATTTGGTTCTTTTCCTCTTGCACACGGCGGTCGATGTTTTCCTGTTGGAAACAAACACGTTTATTACTATTATGTTTATTTCAAAACGATTAACTACTACGTATACATCGGCATAACATAGCTATCGACACCATTAGAAATTATGTACGCATCGGAAGTCATATGAACATTCGTGTCCGAAATGCTTACGCGGATGACAGTTGAAAGACGATCGTAATACGCATAACTAATTAAGTTAACAACCAAACCGTATAAGATGGACGTGACCTCACCTTGGCGACTACGTCGATCCGCTCGAAGAAATTTCCCAACAGTGCATAACACTCTTCGATTTTAAATTTTTTCACGTCCTCGCCGAAGTGAACAGCTACCCTTCCGATTACCTCGGTCACGGTTCTGAACTTTTCGTTTAACATTTCCACATCGACCATGGCTTGTTTCATAAAATCTAATCAATTCAAATGTATTCATGATGAAAAAATCTATACTAAGCTTAAAAAGTTTAATTTTATTGAAAAAAAAAAAAATACAGTCAACAAAAATTACATGATTTCTAACATTTATTATACAAATACAATTTTGTATTTTCTCCTGTAAATTTTTGTTGACCGTGTTATTTATATATTTTTTTGGTACAATAACCGTTACGACTTACCTGAGAATTGATTATAAACTTGTTTTTTCGTGTGCTTCGACAGTTCGGCATGCAAGCTCCGGATTTGTTTCGTTATATTATGAATTTCATCTTCCAGTGATGAAAATGAAATTCTATCAAAATAAAAAACACAATAATACTATGGCAACCATTCACCATCGATCATATACGAGAACGTAATTATGATGACAAAAGAACGTACCGAGACAAAACCCTCAACGCGGACGTGTACTTGGTGAAACTCAAAATATCGTCAGAGTTGGTCTGCGCTACCTCGACAACGAAATGAAGAAAAGTCACCCTCGGCTTGTTGGCCCGGGTGTCGAGCAGTTTTGGCAACGTGTCAAGCGTAAATCCACTAGCGTTTCCAGCGTAACTTCCCTGTAAAACACGATTGCATCGTAACTAATCAGACCTGGATGTCGATGGGAAGATATGCAATTTTAATTAATACTTACGGCATTCAAATAATTGCCGATGAACAATACGAGCGACAGGAATTGCTTAAACTGCTGGTCTCCGATTAGATTATGACACATGTCCATGATACCGTTCAGTTGATCTTGTATTTCTGCCACCGAGGCGGGCAGTTCTTCTTTCTAAAATATACGCATACAATCTTAGACAAGTTTGATTATTTGTATAATCGGAGTTTTGGTAAGATTTAACGGTGTAAAAAATAAACTCGTCGTTTGGGTTTGCTTAACACGCTTACATCTAACCTCCTGGTACGCCTTTGAAAATATTACAGAAGCACTTACTTCGATCATAAGTTTTATTTTCAATTGATAATTTGATATTCCATGCAAGCTCAGGCAAAATGATTCGGCTGTCCCTATAGTAACCTGCGTGTTGCAGGCTTGTTTTTTTATCATTTTTATCTAAAACATTGAAAGTTTACAAGTGATTGACCATAATGCTATTTTTAAACTTCATCTGTTAATTCTCATTGTTGCTTACCTCGTCGTCAGTGGGCAAAACTCGTTGAAGCCCTTTCAGTTTCTCGAGAGGAATTGACGTTCCGTTTTGAAGAGCTTCAAGGATTTCGTTCGAACCAGATTTGAATTGTTTGAGCATAATATTAATCGCTAAACTTCGTTTATTGTCTAAAACGTTTAAAACATTCACTTTTGGAACGTCAGTAGACAAAACTGCCGGCGAAGATTTTGCTCTAGGCTTCTGACAGAAGAGTTCGTCGATTTTTCGAAAGTTTATAGTTAAGTTCGGAGGATGCGTCGACGACCAAACTGACTTATCTGAAATTGTATTTATTAGTAAGGATCATGCAAGCAAACGGTCAATCTCGATTATTAAATAATACAAACCGAAATATTGATTGTTGACCTTAGTCCAATTCAAAGTCTTCATTTTAGTCTTAGGCAAGGAATTGTATTTAATATTGTTGTTTGTTCGTCTTGTTGGCACTGTCCACCGCCCGTCCAAAATATTCAGGTTGCCAAAATTTGTTTGATCATGTTCCGGAAACGGAAGGGTTGATGGAGATGTCAATGGATTTGGAGATGGCATTCCCGCTAATACAGTCGGTGATTGTGCCACTTCCAGTAAAGGTGGAGGTGGTGGGGGTGATGGATGTGTAATTTCTAGGTTAGGAGGCGGCGGTGGAGGTGGTGGTGATGCCATTCCTTTGAAAGGTGTTGGTGGTGGTGGCGGCGGTGGTGGTGGTGGTGGTGGTGGTGGAGCCATTCCTAGGACTGGAGGTGGTGGGGGAGGAAATGGAATCCCTGATTTAGTCGGAAATGGCGGAGGAACTGGAATCCTTGATGTAGTCGGAAATGGTGGAGGTGGTGGGATTCCTGATGTATTCGGAAATGGTGGAGGTTGTGGGATTTTCGATACTGCTGGATACGGTGGCGGTACTGGAACTCTCGATAGAGTAGGGAGTGGTGGGCATGGTGGGATTTCTGATAGATTTTGAAGCGACGTACGGAACGAAGGAAGCGTTTGCTGTGATACCGTTGAGCTTTCACCGAACTCGTTTTGTTTACGCGACGGAATTCGTTCACGGTTTCCATCCGATAAGTTTAAACGGTTGTTATTCAGCTCGGGAACACAGTCGGCCGCGGAATGTTCACCTCCGTCACGACAACACACATGGTCTGTTTGCGTGTATATGGAACACTGAATCGGTTTTTTGATCGGCCGAACGTTCGACTTTGCGTTTCCATCCGATCCGTTGACAGCCTGAAGCGTGGGCAGCGACGGTCTTTTAGCTTTGGAAACGGTCCGTTTATCTTTCGAAACGTCCAAGCTCAAGCGCCGCGTACTAGGCGATAAATATTTGATAAGTCTTTTCTCTGTGGTCTGGGACCCTGTTGAATGCGTTCTCGACGTTTTCCTATATATGTCCAGTATTGTTTGCGGGTCATTACAAACTACTTCATTGATCAAACTCCAAATGTCATTACTGAAAACGATTAAGAATAAATGTTAATGAACAACGGTTATTCGGTTTTCCAGGAAAACGATACAATCGAAAGTTCGAAAACAACACCACGCGTGTTTCGGACTGTACGCAGTTTATATCCATACAACACTAAGTTGATAAGAAATAATTATAGCGTTATGTTATGATAAAGTGTACATATTTACATTCTCGTATCGGTGTAATCCATTTCCGACATGTGCAGCAGTATGTTGTGCAAATACGAGTCGTACAACGTGTTGGATATCTAGGACAGATGAACGAAAATATTTGTTGCAATAATGTAAAAGACCGAAAATATACGATAGGAGTATTATACCTTGGCTCTCAGCTCGTCGAGAAGTTCATGGTGCGACTTCGGAGGCTCTTGGTTGTCGTCGGCCAACTGATGCTCGTCGAACACGGATATTTGTATTTGAAGCGCGTCGTCTTCGTAGCCGGCCATGCTGTCAATGGCCGACCGTAGTCCGAGAGCTAACACGAGAAGCAAAACGTAATATTATATAAACGGTGATTATCTGTCCAGTCATTTACCGCATTAGTACGATAAGGTGAACAAATTGAAACATTATAACATTATTACTCGTTTCTAATTGAATTTTACTACCTAACCATATTATCGCAAGTGCCGTTTGGCTTTTAAATAAAAAAAATATCATAAAGCCATGCCGTAACAAGTCAACATAAAACACGTACCTAACAGTTCGTTCCTGATGCACATCCTTTTCCTCAAATTCTGTTCGACCAGTATCAGACAGTTGACGAAAGCCAATAGTGTCGTTTGATAAGCGAACGTGTCTGCCTGCTGCAATTCCAACACGGCGATTTCGTAATCGTGTCGTAACCTTTGATCCATCTGCATGCACAATAGATTTTAATAATATGACCCACATTCGTTTATAGGAAACGACGACGAAATAATATGCTCAATATTCTCTCGTACGACGGTCATAATTACGTCTCAATGGCGTACCAGAAGCTCGTCCGAGGAGAGGCGATTTTAAAAATACTATCAGACTTTATCATGGACCCAATTAGCGAAATTTTACTTTGTTTAAACAAAGTATTAATCGAAACTTGTATAAGGTATAAAATCCAATACTCGTAAAACTATTATAAATCAATCAATATTTTTTAATTTGTTTGCAATTAGTAATGCGTACAATTCGGCAAAGAAGTTTTAATAAAATTAATTGTCAACTTTGTATAATAACACTGAAGTGTATGTGATTGTTTTATATAGTACCATTATCTAATTATTATCCCGGGCAATGGCATATCATCGGTATATTTTATATGCTAGCACTTAAATTTTACTGAAATTTGTCGCATTTACAACAATCAACCCAAACGATACAAAAATTAATAATTATTAAATTTACTTTTAACACTTTTAAAAAAAAAAAAAAAAAAAAGGTAAATTTTATAAAAGTGTTGTGAGACCAACTATGCTGTATGGTTCAGAGTGTTGGGCGGTTAACAGGAGAATAGAACAAAGTATGAGTGTCGCGGAAATGAGAATGCTTAGATGGTTGAGTGGAGTGACAAGAGAAGATAGAATAAGGAATGAATACGTGAGAGGTAGTGTTGGTGTAGCGCCAATTGTGGACAAGATGAAAGAAAATAGGCTGAGATGGTTTGGGCATGTGATGAGGCGAGAGGAAACGAATGCAGTAAGAGTGGTTATGAAGATGGACGTTGTAGGGAAAAGAGGAAGAGGAAGACCAAAAAAGAGATGGTTGGAGACTTTGGAGAATGACATGAGGGCTGTCGGTGTGTGCAGAGGAGATGTGATTGACCGAGTAAAGTGGAGGTGTAGGACAAGGGTGGCCGACCCCATATAGTTGGGAGGAAGGCGAAGTAGAAGAAGAAGAAGAAGACTTTTAACACTTTTCATTACTAATAATATGAAGTCGTAGGAAAAATTCGTTCATGATTGTCTTCTGACCTTTTGAGTACGCCACAAGACTTTGCTGTTATAACAGTATTACAACATTATGTTTTACCTTTACGTGTGACAGAACGGCTTTTACGAATATCAGCCCGTCCGCGGAAAACACGCACAAAGCGCACAATAGTTCGTATACTTGAAGCTTGACAATAGTGTTGTTGCATATCATAACTGCTAAAATCACAGAGAAAACATATTTTTTAGAATGATCACATCGTTTACGCGAAATTTAAATCGTTTTTCAATTCAGTCGATCAATATGCGTACCTTATTTAAAGCGTTCATTTACCATTGGAAACCGGAAATATTTAGCAAGAGCTAATGTAAAAATAACTTTTCTAAGAATGGTGTGAAAAATATTTACTACTGAAAGGTGTCCAGTGTCGGGGAAATGTAAAAATATACCTAAGCCACTGAATGTATTATGATAATCATGCAACAGCAACGATATCATTAAACACTCCGTAGTTAAATATACATACTAATAATATTATTGCAATACACGTAGTATTCACGAGTTCTTTAGTTTTCGTTCTAGAGAATGATATTGCGATCATAAAATGTAATGCAGTTCTAAAGGAAATCCTAGTGATATCAACTGATATCAGTTTTGTTATTAATTTGATAAGCTAAATTCGGCATAGTTTATAAACTGATAGTGTGTACAAGTACTAATATAAAGCTTTAGGAAATTATTTTAAGTACATATATTATATTCCATTTTAATACCGCAGCAAGTCCACTAATATCCGTTTATTCCGAGAATATGATAAATACGATAGTAATGAATTCTATAGACGAATTTAATTAATACTATGGTCCAGTCATCGATAATCCTATGGTGTACTAATTTAATTAATGATTTATAAGGATTTGTTGGTGACTGCGAAATTAATTTTGCTCATTCTACACTCGAACAATGTATTAATATATTCAATTTAAAAAAAATACGAATTAATTTTAATTTTAATATTTACACGCGTATGAATATGTGCATTCGTTGGTTTAATGATTTTCTGATGTTCGGTTTGTAACGGTAGTACCTACTGGACAACGACATAAATTATGCACCGAACCAACGAACATTGTCAGCACAGAATCACGTTGGATCAATGGCGCTACGATCGCGAGAAAGATAAAAAAAAAAATCAACGAACCCGAAGCCAAGTACGACGAATACTCCAGGTGAGTGGATATGTAGTGCAATCCGGTTCGGGACCTGACGACGGCCCGTAAACATTCGACGCACTGCAGTTGAGCCATGGTGTCCAGCAGCGATTTTCCGCCAGCCGCCCGCAAGCTGCTCAACAAAGTGCCCAGTCCGTCTCTCTCCAGGAACTCCACGATCCATCCCCTTGGGTGGCGGGAAAACAAAAAAAAAAAAAAAATTAAATAAATAATTAAAAATAAAAGTTTATCACGTCACTTTCGTACAAGCATCGGACGCTTAATGATCACGTATTAACACACAATATTGGGTACGGATATTCGTGGAGCATGCAAAATAATGTGTCCACGTGTGTTGTGTACGTTCCACGTGTGCGCCCAACGGAGCAGTTGAAAAAAACACTTTGCGCGGCCTAATGATGCGTAACGATGTATGAACAATTATTAATAAACGCGTACGTTTTTATAGTACACCTATCCACTAGCGTTTATTGTTCGTACATTTATCCATAAAACAGTTGTAGGTTGTAATATATTTACACACGACTGGGGTGATTATTTTTATTTTTTTCGATCGTTGGCGCATACTGTACCGTATAAACGATGGGCTCAACATTATCAAGTTAACGTAGAGTCTTGTGAAATGACTCACGCGTGTACAAGAAGAATAATGTGAAACGAGTCATTTTTGTTACATTTTTGTTATCCTTGGTTTGCACCGTTGGAGATTTTTAAATGGTTAAAAAATAAACGTTATTGAATTTATGTTTACTTCAGAAATAATACTATACGGTAATATTGTACACAATGCATACAAAATGTAATAATAACGTATGGCTAACACATTCTGCATCAATTTAGTTGTTGAGGTAATCATCCTGTCATGCGCCACCTGCTCGTGAAACCGTTGACTTCTTCCCACCAAAAAATTCTTATCGGGGGAAAAAAAAAAAATCGAAATAAATGAAAATAAAATCCGTGTAGTTATAAGAAATGGGAAGCACATCACAATGCACATAGTGCATACAATACTCTTATTTCTTCTGTTGGTTTTTTTTTTCTTTCGATTATGGTAATTTTTTCATGTATAATTTATTTTAAATACGTTAAGACTTATTTCGTTGTTAATCCTGGTCCAATTGTAAAAAAAATATCTAAGATTCCATAGTAATAATAATGCTATTATCCGCGTTCAACTGTGGTAAATGAATTATTATTGTACTCCTGTCCGTCCAATAGCGTACAAATCTATTTAATGACAATAATAATATGCATGCGTGTTCACGTTGACGAGATCGCGTACGCGTATTAATAAAACTGGCAGCAAGCATGACGTTTACTACAAATTATAATTATTCATGTCATGTTGGATTAATCGAAATCTCTTTCGAGCGGGATGAAATTCAGGAGTCGTAAAGCCTGGCGTGAAAGTTTCAGTGCAGCCCACAAAGTCGTTATGGTAAAATAAAACAATTCATTTTATATTATTACTGTTAATAGTATCCTTAAAAATGTGTAGTTAACTACGAACATAAATCTTAATGAAGATAGTAAAATCATGTTTTATTTTTATTTTAATATCTCACGTGGATAACGATTACATGAATTAATTTTTAAAAATATAACGAAAAAAAACAAAGAATTTTACTAATAATATTTTTTTTAAACTTCACTTTTTGTATACGAAATACTTTAAGTAAGAATAATAATAACTCGTGGTTAATGTGCATAGTATTTTGTACATATTTACATGTTTATGAGATATATAGGTTCAGATTGCACAACAATTTTAATGAATACAAGTTATCTAACTACTCGCATTAAACGTTTAAACACACACACACACACATACTCAAATTGTACGATACAAGTGTGTGTGTGTGTGTGTGTGTGTTTATGTACCATCATAGATAGTTATTTTCAGGTGTGTGTGTGTATAGTAATCAAATTATCATACAGTAAGTACTTCTGATGTTGAAACGCGTGTTGACCAAGTGATAAGGAATTCAGTGATAGTTGAGTGCATGTACTACACATCGTCGAAATATCGCTGCTGACCTTGTATCCGCTAACCGGTAAAGCGCCGCGAAAGAATTCGTTAGATATCATCTTTCGAATAGGACATTCACTCCGATGCTGGAAATTTATTTCGAAACGTCCAAACAGTATTTGTGACAAACCCGACCGTTGCTAACTGAAATTATGGCCAATAACAAATATTTTCTGGCGCGTGAATAATATCACATAAACGTACGTATAATAACGCGTAACAGGCTTTAGGTATGAAGTTAATACGCGTAGACAAATATTTCGATTCTCACAAACGTCAAGCAGTTAATTTTTTATTATTTGTTTAGATCTATATTGTATTTTATCGCTACCTCTCTCTTCCCCGCATCGTCTACATAAATACAATACCGTTTTTATACGATTAAATAATAATCTACATATGATTTGTTAAAAGAATAGTAATGATGGCGATTTAAAAATTATATTTATATTGCAGCACAAACTTGTGGTTTCGATGGGAAAAAGTAAAAAAAAAAAAAAAAATTTAAAAAAAATTAACAATGTAAAAAAAAAAAAAAAATTCTTTTAAAAAAAGTAATTGAACACATAAAAGCATTCATTGAGAGCCATCGGCGAATTCAATGAAAACTGAATCGACAACAATATATCTCCATTTCTCGTGACAATGCATAATAATTATTATTTATTACGTTCTCGAGTTTGTCATCGCGGATAATAATTACAACGTCGTTTTTTATGACGGTGCATTTGTTGCGCTGTCAAATTTTTCAAATGGACGAATACGTCGAATAACGCATCTTTTGGGCAAAAAAAAATACATTCGTATAGGCCTTACTTGCAAGTACATCGCGGTGCCGTAGATCGTATTTTTCCAAATTCTGCAGCGACGGCAACGACGTCAAACAAAATCGTCAACTCGCCGGCACGAGTCACGACTTCATTAATTTGACGCAAAGTTCATTCGTAACGCTACAGCTACGGCGTACGACGGATAATAGACGGAGAATTATACGGCTCGATGGTGGAGACGGTAAGAAGGTAAACAATATTTCTGGCGCCAACGCTTTTTCATACGGTCCGAGTAAACCACTGATGTCGCTGAAGTCGACATAGTGTGTCCTGCTTCAGCCGGGAAGGAACAGGACGATTGATAACTACTCCGGCCACCGCGTCATCTCAACCGTCTAAGTTCAGACCCTCAAGACACTACGCATGGCATCCAAACGGAACGGTCACAGGATACAGACTCTGTGGTGCAGATTATATGGACCGGTTGCGAATAAAATAAGACTGCAATCGCGCTCCTGAGTACCGTTTGCGCTCGATGTATAATGATTAGCGACCAATGCATTTGTATTGACATTTTATCACTGATCTTTACGTCTGATTTATTGAGATATAAGAATGACGATGAAGTGTATGTAATCTACACAAACAGAAATAGGCAAGAAAATTGGTCGTCTATAAGAGAGATGCGGCGAAACGAAAAGAACCGAAACCAGACGATCTATAGAAATAAAGACTATACGACTATGACAGCCTCCATAATGGCCATATTCGCGTACGGTTGCTTAAATAACAAAACTGCCTGCACGCATAATATCTCCTAACACTATTAGTTACGTAGGCGTTAACTTCGTGTTAAACACTCCCCTCAAAGTACGTGCGTAATTGTCTAGATCGGATGGATTTCGTTTGTGTGACAAAATGTAAAAAAAAAACTACTTCGGCGCCACCGATCCGAGCGTGCGTGTACCCACGTACGACGACCCGCCGTAAATAATAATGTTATTCTCGTATTGCAGAAAGGCAACGCATTACGTAATGAATTATTATTTACGCGCATTCCTAATGATACACAGATCCTTTGGCACGTGAAGGTGCGCAGAGGTTAACGTTAAATATTTCAAACACTACAAGCAGCCCGGCGTGAAATAATAAAAATATCTTATTAGTATGCGCGCGAAGAACGACATTGACGTAACGGTTTCGAATTTGTTTAAAAAAAAAAAAAACATTAAAACATAAAGTTACATATAAACTATTTATACATAATCAGACGATGGTGATGCGACGACTATTATCAGTATATATATTTAAACATTTATTGAATATTACAAAACTAAACTCGATCAAAGACCATTATGTAATAATAATAATTATAACAACAACAACAACAACAACAACAATAATATAATACTAATTTTGCCAAGCGTCTCTAAATCTGAATGGCTTCGTAAATCGGATTTATACATAATGCTCGTATACATTTTTCGTGCTGTAAACGGTTCCGAGAATAATCCCCTACGGGGTAATAAATATAGCTCATCCGGGAGCCGTCACTTTTGAAATTCCAGTCCAGTTTCAATTACGTAATCATGGCGTCGCCGAGTAATGTTGTTACAGCTTGTACGATAATATGGTAAACGGTGTGGTATGTATATACGAATGTATATAAGTATATATATAAACGTATGATGGTGCGGTAATGAAGTATGTTATTATTGTTATTATTGTCGTCGTTAAACCACGTGTGACCGCGTCCGCGTAATATCTTCGGTCCGTCCCTGGTTGACGTTCACGACTTTACAAGTCCGTTTCGTCGGTTTGATCGTCATCGAGGAAACATTCCGAGGTCTACGTAAATCGACGACAACAACCGTCTTAAGCACAATGTTTATGGCTCGCGTCCTGAGCAACATACTCCTATTAAATGTATACTGCGCGTGTGTTCGCATGAAATTGTCGCGTTCTACGATTGTGGTTCGATTTAGTCAAACCGCCCGCTACACCACCACCACCACCAGTGTAATAGGTCGATAATTAGTAACTTCTCTCCGGTGGACATCAATTTCTGCTCCCTTTTATTTATTCCATTTTTTTTTTTTTCCTTCGACCAATTATCACGGCAATTCGTTTCAATTTAGACGACGTGTGTACGAATTGAAAACGAATCGAATCATAAACCATTATGTACATTATTACCGGCCGATGTTACATGAATTTCTCGATATCCAACAGTCGGGTTTGAATATCTCAGTGCAATGATCTACGAACAATCGAAAAATTAGTATTTCACACTGTGAAATATTAGCCATCGTTCGTCACACACACGTTTGTTGATTATTTTTCTGTTATATTGTAAGGGTAGACATGACTCAAACGTCAAAGGAATTAAAACTCAATACAATATTCGATTCAAATTGATTTTTTCAGCGGTTTTTTTTTTTAAAATTAATACCGAAAGCTCAATGCTTACAACGCAATAAATTAATTTGAATATCGCGCTGTTCCGTATCGTTGGCGTATAATGAAAGAATATAAATATATGCGTTACTCACTGTACAGATGTACGTGAATTTCTCAATTACTAGAGATACCGCTGAACCGCGATAAAAACATAAATTGTAGTCCGTACCATATTATTCACACGAGTTACATACAACGTTAAGCAATTTATTTTTAATAAACAATTTTGGCATTCGCCCGTGAAAAAAACCTGATAAAACACCATTGTTTATAATATTTATACTCGAAGTCGGAATTCGGGGTAAAATTATATTATTTTATTTTTTATATTCATATTACACGCGTCGTCGACACACGGGACCTCAAAATTAAAACACTTCAAAACGTTATCGTTGTATGTATACATCTTGCACATAATTGGATTCGCGAAACCGTACGCGTGTTTCCATCGGGGTATTTCGGTGTTTTTATAATGATTTGTTTACGACGAAGATCTCCTATGTATAGCCTGCCGAAAATTGAAAAAAAAGAAACCGCAAAATATAATGAGATAATATTGTAAATGGGTCACAGACATTGTGCGATTATAATAAAAATACGCGAGCCGTCTATACGATCGAAAACCAAAACGAATTCCTGACCAAAGCCAAGTTATGCGTGTGACGACTACCCGCGCGCGCGTTCCGATTGTACGAACGTTGGTGCTGATGCGGATGGATCGCCCGGCGGAGACTGTAGTACACACGGACAGCACAAATAGTATCGGAATCGGTACGCGTATTTCGTATTTCGCAAATGCGGATACATTTGAAACTGCCCCTCAACCACTGGCCTATACATTCTTTTCGCATATTTCAAAATAATCATATATTTCTGCATCGATAATTAAGTAATGATAATGTACGTAGGAATATCAATAAACAAATATGTACCGACCGATAATCATAACACTTATTCATCTTATTCCCAAAAATTCAATTGCTGTCGTCCAACTTTACAAATTGTTTAACGAATAACTGAGCATTACCTTTGTTACCTATCCACAGAAGTCCGAAGTGTTAAATATGTGTCAGTCGATTGACATAAACCTAATTCGTAATTTAAGTCCTCAAAGTATTTTACAAGCGATTCTAAATAAACTTCCTAGTTACACTAATAATTCATGAAAACAATATAAGTGCATCATAAGTATTATTGAAGTATTCAAGTATTTAAGTGTTGAATACTTTATTGTATACTTTCAGCATGAAGTATTTTCAATGATATTTTAAATACTTTTTTTGTATCGAATGTTTTTGGATTTTTTTAACATGAAAACATGGCTAGTGAAAACATAAAAATAATTAACATAAACATATGTAAGAATATATTTGAAATAATATGAAAAACGTGATAGGTATAATAATAATTATTGATAAGAAAATTATTTTGATAATTTTGAAATAAAAATATATGTAACGAGAATGTATAGGCCAATAGCGAAAGAACAGTTCTAAATGTACCCGACTTTGCAAAATATAAAATATATACGAAATACGCTTTATTTCATATAATACATACATGCAGACGCGTATCCAGGAACTTTTCATGTTGGGGGGTCAGCAAATTGAAATGTATTTTCTAGTTGAAAACCGTTCTAAACTTCGGAACTTTATTTATATAGTTAATAACATAACATAAATTAAATCAATCTCAAATCCATGGCAGGGGTCCTGACCTAACCCCCCCCCCCCGTGGATACGCACTACGTGTACATACTTAATCGTTTCAGATCAGTTATTTATTCGTTTGTTTTTTCACCGTTGGTTGTCACATTCACGTACACACAAACGGAATGTGTTAAACATAACAATATTATTTATTATAAATGTAATCATTTTAATAATATAATCGTAATTATTTTTATTGGCGTTATTATTACTGTTTTTTAAATAGTTTTTTTTTTTTTTAAATCAATTTATTGTTATTACAATCGTTATTTTGTTACGTATACAGAACACCGATGAAGACGGCTGCGCGTGAACGTTTGTGTGTGCGTTACGAGTATTACAATATAGGTAAGTCGAGTTTATTAATATTTGCGTCGCCGACGGCGGTCACATTATAATAACGAGATGGATGAATCTCGTGTGCGGTTACGTACACGTAGAAAGAGAGTGATGGAGAGCGCATGCTCGACTACTGGAGAGGAATTCCGAGAGAACAGTCCTCTGCGTGCGCGCGTAAAAATTATGGAACAAAATTAGAAACGTCGCCGGCACCGAATATTTTGGCTTGTTAGGACGACGAACGCACTAAAAATAGTACTCCAGGTTCACCACCGCGCTAAGCTCGCCTTTTTACGTACATATATAAATAAATATTTATATACGTGTGTACGTACATTATACATATGTATATATTTCACCTGCGAGTATCGTATAAGACATACGGTTATGTATACGTATTATGTACGTACTTCCGAAATAAACAACTGTGTACACCGCGTCAACGCCCCCGTCAAGAGTAAATAAAACATGGAAACGCGTGTATTGACGAAACACAAATAATTTATAAGAATATTTTTAAAGCATTTACCGAACGGAGAAAAGTAACTTGTCGATTCAAGTAAAAGATCGAAATAATATAATATTGTGAAAATTAAGGTACCGAGTCTCCGAGTATTACGAAAAACATGAAATCCACGAAAGAAAAACGTTAATTTCGTACAAAACATGTTTTGTAATTTGACCTAGCGTACAATGAAAAGTGTCGGTAAATTCTTCGACATTCTATGTTCACTTATGAACATGAACTCGAACTGCAAGAAAAACATAACAAATAATAGTGTTATCATGAGAATAAATTATTTTTTCGAATACGTTTTCGACACTATGCTGTCGTTTGGGAGTCAATTTCAGGTTAACTGAAAATGCTTAACTCGCTTACAGTGTAGCTGTTCAAAACACATCGATTATTTTTTTTTGTTTTCGACCATTAAACATTGGTGCATCAAAATAAAATATATATATTATTCGATTTATTTAACGAAAGCTTTAATCAAATCATAACGGTGTACGAGTAATGAAAAAATTAATTTAACTTTGCCCAATTACGTAAAAATCTACGTAAATTCGTTTGCTGACATGAACCGATTATACGATTATACGTATTAAGACGTAACTACCAAAGCATTAGAAATAAATAAAATATTAGCATGGACGGTGAACAAATCGTGTTTCAGTGCGTGTTTCATTAAATTTATGGAAAAACGACAAAAAAATACAATTGGAATTTTAAACAATGACTTTGACGGATCTAAAAATATATTTTTAGGAAATTGTTTTTCTTTGTATTATTAAATAGATTTTGAAAAATTCAAATCATTTTTAATCATTGTCCACTTAATGAGAATGAATCCTGGTAATATCCGTAACATTTTTTGTTCTAAAACTCAGCTTTCTATCAAATCATTTTAAATCCATATTATTTTCATTATTGTATTAAAAAAAAAAAAAAATAATAATAATACTCATAAACATAACTGACATATATGGGAGTATACACGAGAGGATTGAGAATTAATATAACTATTTAGGGATTTTTAATTCTTTAATAAACGCGAGTTTTGTTTAAAAATATCAAACATTACAGCCCTAAGTATGATAAAACGACCGTGGAATCCGAATTTTTGGTGAAATATTGAGTAAATCTGTGCTTGAAAAATTTCAAATTTTCTTTACTTTCGTTGAATCCGGTCTTACGATATTTTTTTTGATTAACATTATCCGGATCCGCACAGAAAAAAAGGATTAACAAACGATACACACGTTGATGGTCTTGGAAGAAAAATCAAGACGGAGATGAAGTGGCCGCAAATTCGAAACAGATTTATCGTTTAGTAGGCACAACACGTACGTATTACGTTCCAAACTCAGTTACGGATCACGATTGGATTGCAACAATGTACCGCCGCATCGGTAATCGAAATAAACGCAAACTGTTCTAAGAGCGAATCGGAAATTTCGAGAAGTTTCGCGAATGAAAAAAATAAATTCGGTACTTTTCGTTGCTATTGAAATCAGAAAATCGTCTTGTTAACAGCCGACGGGGAGAGATACGGGTACGGTAACGGCCCGAATGTAGCGCGTCACGTTGCGACACCAATAGGTTGGTCGCACGAACAGGTTTCCGGTAGCACAAACGCGCGTTTTAATTATTATTATTATTATTATTATTGTAATTATTTTCGTGTGTTGTTGCTGTTGTTGTCGTCGGTTGTTATTATACGCTCCGTATTGTACTCGTGTGCACGTCGTGTACCTACTCGCTCACCGCACTACGCTCGCATTGTGTCCGCGTGGCGGCGGCGGCGGCGGCGAGCGCGCGTCGTAATCGCATTTTTCCAGCGCTCGGCCGTACGGCGGACGGCGGGGTGGGAACTGTGCACAATGCACTGTAGAATTGTGCGCAAGACGTAGTACGCCCGACGGGCTCGAAAACCTTCTTGTCGTCCGGGTACCCCGGGTTCAAAAGCGTGTGTACGTTTTTTACCGTTACACGGCGGAGAACGTGTGCTCGTCCGAAATTGTACGATCGGCAGCAATATCGCGGGGAAAAAAAAACGCGTCTCCGTCGCAACCTTATGACCGATCAATACGCGTACGTATAATAATAATAATAATAATAAACGATGATAATAAAATGTGGTGCGCGCCCGCCTGTCCGCGTGTTGTCGCGGTCGTCGTGACGTCAACGCGCGCGTACGCCGAACAATGAGACGCGTGTGTAATTAGCCTACCTACCGCAGGGAAAAACGTCCGTGCGCTCCGGGGTGAACGACGCGGTACAATGCACGCGGGTGCCGTGGCCGCGGTACGCTCGTGCCCGGACGGTTTCCGTTGCACACACGCTCTCGCAGTGTCTCCTCTCCGCTTCTGGCCACGCGGCGCACGCCGCCCCGCTCTGCGTAACCGCACGAACGTTACCCGACGGCGTTTCTCAACGGCTCCGCGTTCCTTTTCCACTCGCACGACGGGACTTTGCACTCGTTTCGGGTTCCGACAACACACACGCTGTGCGCGTTCGACTTTCCTGCGGGGACCGCTTTCGCCGTAGACATCGGTTCCTGTGCCGATACCGATCGTCTGTCCGTACACCTCGTCGGACGAAAAACCTACGTTCTCGCGATTTCGTCGCGCGGTTGACAAAAAATTACCGAACTACGTCTTGTACGCGCGTCAAAACATTCGTGGCGTGCACGTCATTCGTTCTAATCGTTTCGCGACTGGAATTCTTTTTTTTTATTTTCGGTTCACGGGGGTATTTGTCACGCCCACCCCCATTCGTACGACATGTACTGCACACGTATACTTTCTACGTGCTTCACATGTGGATGTTCTAGAGCGGTGGTTCTCAACTTTATTATATCTCGGTATCAAAATCAAGTTTTGAAGAATTTCACGTGTACCGTTTGCGAAAGAAATTATTTTAAAAACGGTGTGATGAGCAGCGCTCGGGAACTGCAGCATTTTCAAATTTTTATTGTTTTTAAACTGCTTTCTATGCTCATCGCCTACTAATAGTAATAGTAGTAACAACAGACGAGAGTCGATAGAGGGTATGTACGCTGGAATACAACATAGGTATGCGTGTCATCGGCAGGTATTTTATCATGTACTCTACATTCAATAACAATGGTAAGAATATGTGAGTACAACGCTCTTAGTGCGTCATAATAGTTTTTGAACAATTTTATGGTAAATTTTGTAAGACCATTATGTTACAACATAAATAAAAGAACTATTACGCTTTAAAAAATTCAAAATATAGTCTGTATGCGGCATTAAGTGTTTGTGTACACAGTAATAAGCATTTATATTTGAAAAGTATTTATATTTTGCGACCAAGACTTTTTCAAGCCCGAAAAAAATATCTCGAAAGCTTTCAAGGTAAATAAAAAATTTCAATCCTATTAAAAAATAGAACATTCTATGCACACATACGAACGAATTGAACACGATAATTTAAATCCAAAGAATTTTTTTACATAGTTGATTTATTATATGTTAACATAACTAATTTGTTATAACTAATTGTTCGAATATCGATATAATTTTAAATTTTCTTTTATTATCGAAAAATGATAATTGTACATTTAAGTATAGGAACCATGTAAATATATTAAAAAAATGTATTTTACTTTATTTATATAATTTTTTCAATATTTTAATAAAATAAGCTGTAAATGCATCGTACAATCAGAATGAATACTTTTAACAGCATCAATTAAGTGAAAATCACATTGATAGTTGACATAATTTCAAGTAAAAGTTACGAACTAAATCATTATAGGCAATCATATAAAAAGTAATAATTGATCATAGTAAATGTTAGTAGTATCGTCATGACGAGAATACATTATTGTTAAAATGTGATTTGATATTTTGTACGAAGCCTGTTTTGCAAAAAATTTTTCGATTTTTCCAAAGCTGCAAGGCTATAATATTAGCACGACATGTGTAACGATACACTTAGAAACAATACGCGTAGTGGCGTGTCCGACATTTTGAGCCGGACATAGTCGCAGACCTGCTGCCGACCGATATACGATTTGTGAGGAAATAACAGACACACACATACACACATATGTGTAATATGTATACGATTAAATAATTTATCGAAATGTTATATTATAATATGTATCGGCTCGTGGTCTCAATACATGTGTTTTTGTTTCGTCAAACCCTTTGTGTTTCGTTTTTTGGGTCATAAGTCCCGGGATATATAGATGTAGTACACACACACACACACACACATTTATAGTTGTTTGCGTGTATGCCCTCACAACTTCCGGCCACTCCTGTAGTGCGCGGTTCACGACATCGATAGACCATTTTCCTGCATCGAGTGTACAGCATACGAGTGCAACGACGTGGACGCCCGTCCGATTGGCTCGATAGGTTTAAATAAATATAAATTTATACGTACATATTATTGTGAATAATAAACAGCGTACGCGTAATAATAATACGTTGTCGGAACAAAATGAAACATAGTGCCCTATACTATTGTATCCGCGTCATACTATTACGGAGGGAACGCCTAAAACCGATTAATTAGGATTTGTTTGTGAGATAACTTCCACGCGCTTCTATCATATACGTGTACTAAAGACATTGTAAGTTGCTCGTAAAAATAAATTTAAATAACTAGATTTCTCATGAAATATTTCTAGCTGCAGAGTTCATCGACCACTTTCTATAACTGCTCATCAGTCATCAATGGTTGCGATAAAACCATATGCATAAATAACCAAAAGTACGAAAAAACTACCGGACGATAGAGTACGCCGTAACAGTACGTTATAAAAATGCCATTAGTCAAATGTATGTTTATAGGTTATTAAAAATGCAACGATATTAAAACATTATTTTTTCAAGTACAATAACCGTATATTATCGTGCCTCGTCCGAGATATTATAGTATTATAGATATACGGACTATTATACATATTATTTACGTTAATTTACATGAAATACGACTTTCTAGAATATTTATAGTCAACGTTCTCATTCGGAAAACTGATATAATATTCTTATTATTATTTTTATTATCATGTATAAGTATTACATCTGTATTTAAGTTAGTTTTATGACGATGGAATTTTTACCTATATAATACATTTATTTGCAGTTTAAATATAAAATATTTGAATATATTTAGATATTAATTTATATGTGTGTATACATTTGAAATTAGATTGCGCGAAAATATTTTTTCCCTTTATTATTGCTATAAAAAGTAAATGTTTTTTTTTTTCTAATTTACTGCATGAATACTTAAACCAATATTTTAACGTGAAGAAAAATATTCTTTAGCAACTACATCAAAACAAATAATGCTATGTAAACATTTTCTCTCGAGTACAACTGAAACATTTAAATTAAATTAAAAATAAAACAAAACCTTAAAACATGCTCTAATTATATCGTAAAATATAAAATGTATCATAATATAGTTATTAGTTTAGAACTAAACAAGGAGAAATGTTGATTATTTTTTAGAACATTTAAAAATACAGGCGTAAACAAACTATTATTAATTAATTCCAACTTGATACATTTTCAAAAAATTATGCTACATTTTTACAGCGAATGTATTTTTGACGATATAAAATTATCAACTGCAAATTATCATCTTGAATTAGATGTTTTATTATTAAAATGATAAGCAGCGCTAACGTAACGATTTATTATCTACTTAACATACTTGAAACATACTTTTAAAAAATATAACTAAAATGTTTTCCGGGTCGTCGCAAATGTCAACCACAGCGATATTATTTGTATGTATTTTACTTTATATTAATAATTTTCAACTCAAAGAGTGTTTTTTTTTTAACTATTTTACTTCATTACACCGATAGCGAGTAAGAATTAAAAAAAAAACTAGCACATTAATACAGTACATCACATATAATAAAGGATAATCAGAGCTTAACGCATTCGTGTTTCTTACACATCGTAATATTGTGCATTATAGTCCACAGTAGCATTATTATAATATACACCTGTAATTTGATTTTTTCATCTGCATACTATTGCAGTCTTATAAAGAATTAATTTTAAACAACACACACCGGCCGCGCACCATTGTTTCCGTACACACACCGAATTAGTCAACGCACACACCGAGTCGATGAAACAAGGGATTCTTCGAGCAAGATTAATAGTAAAACTAACTTGCGGTAATGATGATGGAGTTAAAATTAATTACACACCGTAGACATGGACAAAGAACAACAATATTTGTCAGTGTGTATTAGAACAGATGTATGCATACCTACCTACACATGTTACAATTCTCCTTTTTCGTGTTAACGTTTTCAGTTGAAGTGAAAAAAAAAATTGTACTGAATATAACAATATATATCTAAAATTAAAACTTTAAGTTTATCAATAGTAAGAAAATATCAAGTTATTTAACAATTATGTTCAAGTCGATGTACTTTAATAAGTTAGTGTTGAAGGAATGCACATACAAGCGAAAGTTTAATAAACTACACAATTATTTCGAACAAAATATTTGAAGAAAAAAAAATTTCAAATCGGCGCACTATATTATTGCCAGTGATTTATGAAATCGAAAAATTATAAATTATTTGTATACACTATTAATACGAATATGATAATTCGATACAAATAACGACTACATTGTAACAACCTCAAAACATTGTACTTTATTCTTATTAAAATTGTCGATTAAAGTATGAACGGTGTTAATAAAGTCGTTAGTCCGAACGTCATACTATATTCAGACTATTAACATAGTACCTTGCAAAATGATTCAAGTCTATTAAGACGTATAAATACAATATCGTGTTGTACGACCATAAAACGAATATAAAATTAGTGGTAATAAAATAGCAACCTCGGTATATATTATAATAATTAAAATTCGTCAAAAGTATGAAAATATTACTTGTTTTGAAACTGCAGCGAATTCCAATTTTCCATATTTTTTTCAAACATCTCCAAAAAATAAATTACACGAAATTCAATTTAACGGATTCGAATTAACACAAAATCTCATCATCATCATCATCATCGCATCGAAGATATAAATGTATACATAATATTATGGAATAATAATTAAAAAAAAAAAAAAATAAATAAATAAATTAAATTAAATAATTAACGCACACAGATTATAATATTTTATAAAGTATTTATTTACATTGTTTTAATAAATAAAAATAAACAAAAAGTAATAATTGGATATCGAATACGCGAGAGCACGAAAGACTTGTCTACACGAGGCGCACGGCGACTTTAAAACTCGTTCACACACATGGTTTGGTTTGTGTACATCAGCCAAGATTGACTCGCACCCCTCTCTCACTCGTTTACTCATTCTCACACGCAATAATTGTTGGTTTAGTCAGCGTTACATACATTTTCTCGGGACAAATGTTTACATTTTTCGTTTATTATTCATATTAAATGGTACAATATATATCTATATATATATATATATATATATTATAATTTACTAAATTTAGCAATAAAATTAAAACACTACATTTTATAAAAGTGCATTTAAACACGTTATCGTTATTAACGCAATATTTTATTTTATTGTTTAAATGAATACATTTCATTGTTATTATTATTATTATTATTATAATTAAATGTTTCAAAACTGAAATCTTACAAATACAACACTACATTTATAGTTAAGTATTTAGAATTTATTGAAACTTAGCGTTTTTTGAAATAACAGTTAAAAACAATCACTGTTCACAAATTCTGTTTAGAAGAAATATTATATAATGGCTCATTATAAAAATATGTGAAATTCATAAATACTAATATTAATGTTTTGTTTATAGAATATGAGACCAAACAAATAAACTTACATTTGAGTTATTTTTATGGTCAGTTTTTACTCTCTCGGAACGGTGTGTTATACAATATTTATTTTAGCACTACGGATATAACGACTAGTGAAATAAGGTTCAAAATATTAACTTAAAATACGATAGAGGTTCTTAAATAAAGACAAACTCATTCATAATATATAAAGTCCTTATGATAAATAATAACAATCGATCTCTGCGTCAAAATGTGTGCGAGTTGTAATTACTATGATTTCGAAAACGAGAACTTGTAGGACAGCACACGAGTCACAAGTTTAATAACCACCGTTTTTAACGTTTATCGCCGGTAGTTCTGAAATAAATCCGAACGTTTCTTTTAAAAGTCATTGTTCGCACTTAATTATGTCGTACACTAAATACTCCCGTGCGCGGTCAATGTTCTCGAATAAAATACACGTATACGTAACAATATAATATTATGTGTAATAGATTATACGCATAACTTACTATACCATATATATATATATATATATACCTACATAGAGAACCGAAAATAATACTATACACGTATACGCGTAATATTCATATTGTTTTCGCCCAGAACTGTATTGAACGATGATAAAGTGCTGATCGGTTCTAATTATTATGTTAACTGTTGATTTATCGGTATTTTTCCACGCGTTTTTCCCCGCTTAAATATAACGCGGTAAAATCATGATAATAACTAATAACGAATATTCATAATCATAATGTACGAATGGAGAATTAATAGTATAATAATATAACACTTTGTGCACTTGGTATACCTACTCCAGTACTACGTACAGTATAATATCAAGATGTCAACATTGTACGGTATACAAAACGAACAAACAATATATGTATCAATTATTTGAATTTAAAATGATAGTGACTTCTTTGCTGGTCGGGTAATTGTTAGAACAATTTTTGGAATTTTATAAAAAATAAATCGCGTCATATAAACATCAAGTTACGTTTCATCAGCATGAGGTGTGATTTTAGTTAATTGATCAATTGATATAAGGTGATGTACACTAGTCGTCTAAATGATTTTAATATTTTAAATAAAAAACCAGAAATGCTATTTAGTCAATTTTGATTCTCCCAGAGCATTGCTGTATTATAATTTCAAGCAGGTGATGACAGTAGAATTGTATTTTATTGTTAATGGTTTATTAAATTGTTTCAACATACAAGTGTTTTACAATATATATACATTATATATATACAATATATATATATATATATATATATATATATATTACAATAATATATTTATACAGTGTGACCCAATTACTATAAGTAATTATACCTTTACTAGCAGATCCAAAAGGATAGTCATTTGCAGGGCTGTAGCAAAGGGGTGGTGAGAGATGCTTAAGACCCGGATGCAATTTATGGCAGGGCGAAAAAATGAAAAATTTACATTTTATGATAAAATGTATAACTGCTAATGTATTTATTGTTCACAAAAACTTCAACATCTCCTTATATATTAATTGAAGCAATTTTTTTTAAATAATGTCTAATTATTATAATATTATAAGATTAAAAATACAAAATTTTTAAGATTCATCCTGAGTGCGATACATGGTTGCTACGGCAAATATGGTCATATTGCACTTGGGCTCAAAAAAGATATTTCAACAAAAGTATCATACGTTTGAAAGAATTAAACGTTTGGAAAACTCTTATTTCTCCAAATAATTAAATTAATTCGAAAACTCTAACCTGGTAATTCACTTTTGAGCATATAAGTTAATATATCATTAAATTATTAATCAATATAAAATCATTTATTTTTTTCTGATTCGTGTTGTTGAAGATCTTTTGTCAGTAATCTGCATTAAAATATAAGTAACTATTTATAATTATACCATAACGTTCGTAAACGTAAGATTCGTAATATTTTTAACGTTTTTAATAAAGGCAAGTTTTTTAAAGACTTATACAGTAGAAAAATAACATTTTTCGTGTTTTCTTGTACACGAAATATATTAAGCTAGGTATCTTCAACAACATAGTTATAACTATTCTTATTCACGAACATGTGAACGTTCTTAGCGGAAACCAACTTTAAGTTTTAACTTTTTGAACGATTGCAGTTCGACCATTTTTTTAGGTAATTAATGCAATTCAACAAAACCGAATATGACACTGGTCATATGCACCACATCTCCTTGACAACAATTCCATATATCCATTTTGTTTATTTGAAACGTTACACGCAATGGATGCGTTTTTATTTTTTTCTCGAAATTTAGAAAAAAAATTTCCAAGACTATCCAATCGCACGTATTTGACAGATTATGGTTTTATATCAGAGAAAATCGAATCTTTCAGTATTTTAATTTTAGATCCACGCTTGTATACGGGAATGATCACAAAAAACATAACGTTTTAATAAGTCTACACATATAATATAAATACATGGCTGGTGGGTATAATTAACCAGTTTCATTTAAAAACGCCGTGGCGTAATGTTGATAATGTATAGGGAAAGTCGTGGTCATAAAAATAAAAAAATAAAAATAAATAAATGCATGTCAAAACAGCAAATATCGCACGATCGTTAGTGTAATAAATAATAGTACAATACTTTTTTTATTATGCGTGATTGTCTACCGCATTCTGTAACTCATTGCACTTTTACTGTTATATTTATATTTATACGTATATATAAGTAAAAAATGCAACGACGAGGTATATTTGTATGCAATTTGACACCATAATATTGGGAACAACATTTGACTCGCAAATGAAAATATCAGGTTTGTGCGGAACCCATATTCAACACTATACTGTACACCCGCGGTCTTAGTAAAAATTCAGATTCTTAACTCCCTTGAAAGAATCATTTATTATCTTGAAAGTTATAGTATTACAGTTTGGATATCATCGAATTTGTCTGAAACCAGTCTTTGACGAATTTCAAAAAATGAGTTTCTGTGCATATAATACGCATTTTTCGTTATTATTAGAATACTTAAAATTATATTTAATACGGATCGAAGGTTAAATTACGATTTTTAGCTGCAAACTTCTTTTTTGATAACATTAATTTTCTAAATATATGACTTTCAGTTTAAAATAAATCGGTTTTAAACGAATACAATTAATATCAGTTTATTTGGAGCAAGTAAAATAGTATTATGAAAAATGGTGGATTTAGGGACGGGCTAAATACTCTATAATCTAGGGCGAAGTATCTAGAGGAAAGATTTTTTTTTTTAGAATTAAGACTCATTAGGTACATTTTTTTTATTATATTTTTTTCATATTTAAAATATAAACACAAATAAAAATAATTGTAAAACGTTATTATAATAGTACGATGTACCTAATAAGGATATTATAGTTATTATAAAAATTTGAAAATAATTCATGTGAAATATAATAACTGTTAGTTATTAATATTAGTCTGTCAATCAGGTAAATCAAATCAATCAGTTATATAATGATATATAATTGTAATATAATGATTAATAATAATATTATGCTCAAATATGGCAATGAAATAAATCTTTTATTTTTGATTTAATTGAGATGATTTAAAATTATGTGAACGTTGGCACTGAACAAATGATGACGGAATAGTAGTTTAAGAAATATTAAAGTACTTGCATACTTTTTATTTTATTTTTTTATATAACCTTCCAGCAATCAAAATTTTGAAAATAGTACAACTTTGCACTCACGAATTTTTTATTCTAGTTTTATTTCTTTCCTTCTTATGATGAAAATTTTAATTTTAATTTCATCACATACATAGTACAAGTTTAGTGACGTATTTCTCGTATAATATTACAATAATTGTAGATAGTTATTAAGTACAACCGTTCCTTATTTTTTATTTTATTTATTTTTTGATAAAAAAGTGTATACAATTAAAAGTAAAGGGTTCAGACCAAGTATTCATGGACACTAGAGTGATTAAGCCTATGGTGCCAAAACGCTAAATCCATTACTGGTTATGAATACTAATACTTTAGCCTGCTTGCTTTTTGTTTTTTTACAGTTCTTAGAATTCAGGGGTTGGAAGGAGCGCGCTTCGAGGCACAAACCAATTACAAAAAATTGTTCTACGCATAAAATTTAGAGTCAACGATATAATCAACAGCATTAAAACGCTGAAAAATGATGGATTTAATAAGAGCGATCGTACGCGCGTTCGGATGATAATAATGATAATAATAACAAAAATAATAATAATAGTCCCAAACTAAATTTCCGGTACACGCTGCAGGGGTGATGCGGTCGGGTGTGTCTCTGCGATACGTCATAGGGCGATAACTCCCGATGGGGTTGGGGTGGGGAAAAGGGTATCGCACGCATAGAATAACGTCGAGGCCACTTTGTGATCTTCAGAGAGAGAGAGAGAGAGAGAGAGAGAGAGAGAGAGAGACGTTCAACACGTTCCTGAGGAAAACCAATATAATGTTTTCTGATCGATATTACTACACGTTGTGTTTTCGTACACGCGTTTACGGACACATGTGATGGCGGAGCGCGCGCGCATCCCGACGTACGCAGCCAGCGATCACATTCATTATGTCCCGGAAGATCGTAGAGCGACGGACAGTTTACAAGCCAGATAATGACGATGAGACGTTGACGGCGGTAACGACAGTAATAACAACAATGATAATAATAATAATAAAAAGTAAGCAGCGTGTTGTGCGCACACGTGTTGCGGGGGTGGATGTTCCAGGGTCTCCGGGATGTTGCTGTTGCCGCGGCGCAGTTCGGCGGCAGCACGTGGACCGCACATGTTCATCTCCGTCTTGTGGTGCCGCGCGTTCCGCCGGCGAGGGCGTGCGCCCGTCGGAAGCGTCGAGAAACCGGGAAGGAGACGGTCGCGCGAGGGGGCGCGTGTGAAAAAATCCGAACGGTGTTCGACGATGGGACGGACGGCCGCAGTGACGACGCGGTATCGTTGTCGCCGTCGGTTATAAAAATACGACGCGACGGTACAACGGACGTGTCAGGGGGGGAGGGGGGAGAGAGCATTGTTCGGGAAACGGTGGACGATTTTCACTGAAAATCATTGATCTTCGCGCGCTCCTCCGGTTCACATACACAGCATCCACGTGCGTGTAATCATCGGGCGCAACAGCGTTCCAGAAAAAAAAAACCGTTCGAGACGTCGGTCGTCGTTTTGTACGCGATTTAAAATATCGTAAAGAATATTTGATGTTTTTTTCCTTGAGCCTCGTAAATCACACTCGCACCGTCCCCCCTACCCCATAAGCGTTCGTGGAAGCTGCACGCACATTTATATTACGTGCGTACATCGTGTGGGTGGACATTTATAATTAGTCACGCGTCGTCCTCCGAATAAAGGGTAACAGTATATACGTACAATATCGTACACTCGTCTATTTATCCTCTTTTTTCCTTTCCTTTTTTTTTTTTTTTTTATAATCTCGTTTGATTTTACGGTCGGTCGCGGCTTATTTTTTAAATTTTTTTCCTGAATCACACAACGACGCGTAAGACGTGAGAGTACATTCTAGCCAGATCCTCGAGCAATCTACAGTTCTACAATGTGTGCAACTCGTATTTGCGTGTATACGTGCTGCAGGAGCTCAAATATATAAAATATCTTATGGCTGTACCTATACCAAAAAAAATATATATAATATCTACTACTTATTAAACGTCCAGCACGTTTGTACATAACTGCAATAAGTATACATATATAAGTGCAATAAATTATACAAAGTTCAACCAGATAAGTAATTTAGGGGGGGATTTATATAAATATGATCCTTCAAATATCAGTAACCAGAAATTAAGATATACGCTATATATCACATCATTACACATTATTTAAACCCATTCATTTTCAAAAAGGTTAATCACTCTTCCTCTCCTCCCTAATATTAGCACCTATTTACGTGTTTACGTTCAAAGTTCGGAAAAAATTCATACAAATTCAATATTTCACAGGTTTACTAAATGAACCAGCACATCTGCATTTATATATACGTCTATAGCTGTATTATATCATTAATTATCATTATTTATTTTGCATTACAAATCGTATTATAATGAAAATCAAGAACAACCGAAGTTTAACGAAAACGGCGGAAACACTGACAATAAGAACAAATTAAAATCTGGAAACTTACTCGCTGTTCATTACACACTTATTTTTCAACTGCCGCATACATTTAGTTCCGAAAAATGTAAATCGGTACAGGTTTTAAAACGCATCAATAATTACTACAATAACAAACCCGTTTATATATTATGAGCACGCGCTGCATTTGTTCGAAAGCGGAAGTGGAATAAATTAGGTTTTTTATTTTAACGCGTTTTTAAAACGACCTGTGGAGCTAACACAAAACATATATAATACGTTATATTTACTATTGTATATTATTATTTCCGTAAAAATGGAACTCGCTATGTCGTAGCAATCAAAAATCTAGAATATAGAGAAATTTACGCAGTATAGAATAATGTCCATATAATTAGTGCTGGATCAAGATGAGGGACAAGTGGGTATGTCTGTCCCAAACGCTGTTGATATAAGGACAATCTTAATTTTATTAAACCAAAAAAGTCCAAAAAAAGAACCCAAAAATATTGTAGGCACTCCCTGAAATACAGGTTTGCGTACACCTATGTGCATACATAGATCATAATCGGAGTAATAATAAATCGCTGTCGATCGATAATTTTCGAAAAGTTCTAAACTGATCCAAGTGTTGGGTACAGTATGCGTTATATGCATAGTATAATCGGGATTCAAAACGAGTAATATATCGTAATAATATTATAGTAGACGCCCGCATTACAGTTTATGATGAACTTTTTTGAACGATGCTGTGTCTGTCATATGGACATAATTGACTGTGTGTTTCTATTTCAGAGGCGCCAAAACTCATAATTGAAGATAAAAAGCCCATTAATAAAGAGACGTTTTAAAAGCCTATTTTTAAGCGACTCGTACAAGTGGATATTTTGGCGCCTAAGTTTACAATTCAAACACTTCACATGATACTGTACGTCTACGACGACGCGCGATGTTAATATACCGTTTTCGACTTAGTTTTTATACAACCCATTTTACGTGGTCATTACTGATATTTATTATAAGCTAGTAAGACCAGTATGGTACACCCGTTATTAGATATTTATATAATTCACTTGAATTCCGAGCAACTACCTATACTGTATTAAGTGTGAATCATTTGATTAATTAAAATGAATAACATAATAACATGTGAAGCGACACTCCAAAATATTATATTTCAAAAATTGACAATATTGAGAAATATATTAAATGTTGATCACACAAATGACGTTAAAGCGCACTATTTATTTAAGTAATAATTAAACATACACGTATACGTTCACAAACGTACACGAGTGAACCATGGTCATTAACAAAAGGCGATGAGAGAAAGCAGATAATACTTGAAAGAAAAATACTCAGGAATATATTTGGACCACACTTTAACCGAGAAACAAATACGTTTGACAGAAAAAAAAATGAAGAGCTACAGAAATTATACAAGAGCCCAAACATTCTAGCCTATATCAGCAATAAAAGACTAGAGTAGTTTGGATACACTTGGAGAGCGGATGGTCAACTAAAAAAAAAAAGTACTCGTGGAAAAAATTAACAAAAAAAGACCCCTAGGAAGACCCAGGATCCGGTGGATCGATGTAGTTGCCAAGGATTTGAAATCCATAGACCAGAATGTGACATTTGAATTTACTTACAATAGAGAGAAATGGAGAGACCTGTTAATAGCAGCAATGGTCCTAAATGGACCGGTAAGCTGAGAAGAAGATTAATTAAACATATTATATTAAATTACTAAAAATCATATTCTCTTAGGTAAATTTCATGAAAATCATTGAACAAAAAACATAATAAATGTATATCAAATCAACAGTCAGTCAGTAATTGGACGTAATTTAAACTATTTTAGTCGTCGGAAAAAATTTCACTTAACGCGTTAAACAGTTTTTAATTTTTTATTCCGCTAAAGAGAGCTCAATGATTTACGAACGTTTAACAACAGTTATCAATACGCGTGTGCATAATAGATATGTTAATAACTGCAATGAGTGTGGGAAATTGGTAGACCTGAGGAGAAGTGCCAGGAATTAGCTATGAACAGAGTAGAGTGGAATGAAAAAATATGTTGGTCAGTAAGATTCTAATGGTCGTATACCTGAAGAAGAAGAAGAAGAGTACGGAGAAAGAGAAATATGGTATAATATTTGAATTCGTTTAAAAACCCTTGATGAATCGCCGTATCATTTGCGCACACATTCGTAATGCAAATATTATGTACACTGCATATGCGCATCATCGATACATCAGTTTAGTTATCGTGCATTCCTGTGACTGTGTACGATAAATGAAAAATACATTATTCAAATACGAAAATTACGCACACCGCGAGTACGACACGTGACGTGTATATTATCGTGTGTAATTTTATGCACCATAATGACGGCGTTCGACGGTCTTCAACAAACGAGTGGGTTATTCTAACGTTTACTATTTGTCATGCACGATATTATACGTACTATTAGACAATATTGACATAACGCGATTTATTATAATAAATTATTCATAAATAGTGTGCGTACCGTACCTACCGTGTGAGTTAACGTTTTATTAAAGTGCCGACTCCGAGCAAACGTACCTACTAGAGATAACACGTGACTATAAATAGATTATTGATTCACGTATCGTGCACGTGAAAGATGACAATCGGTTTCGATTACATAACGGACGGATCGATTTGCAGGGAAATGTGGTTTTCGACATGAGACGCGTCTTTGAGATGTAGAGGAAACCATACGTACTAATCGACGGTGCCTACGAATATAAGTAATAGCGTTAAGAAATATACGTATTTAAGCGATTAGTCGAAGGAACGCGAATGTTTTTTTGCGACGCGAATGTATGCCGAAGATGTTGGAAGTCCTGTCGATAATCATTATGTACAGCCTGCATGAAAAATATTATTTTATCATAACGATGATGTTTGTACGAGTACAGACTGAACAGCGTAGTATATGTACACATAGGTGCACACATGCTCTGTACACGTACTCGAATAGTATATATTTAGGCTTAGGGGAAGGGTTGTTGTGTGAATTATTATTGTTAATATGACTGGGTTGGCGGTTTAAGTATATATAGACATTGATGAATGGTCGGAAACATATTTAGAGCGCGGTCAACGTTTTCGTATTAATTGAAACGAAACAATGGAATCGGCTGAAGAGGGAGAAAAAAAAGACAATAAACGCAATCGAGACGAAACAAATGTGTTTTTATGTACTTATACGTGTAGGTTACGTTTCAGCAGACAATATTCATAAGTAAGTGCTCGGATATTGAATTATATTTTGAAGAGCATCGACGTTGGAAAAAAAAAGTCGTATATTATTGGAATGTGCATTATACGCTATAGCTGCAACGTATTATAGTATATATACTATAGTGTACACAATGCACAATGCACACATGCTTACGGTCAACTTTATATACATGTGCACGTGTAGTACTTATAATTGTATTTAAACCTACTGTTAGGTTTATATTAATATAATAATAAAATACGTTTTTATTTGTACATATTATACGTTTGTAGTGGTTTACAATATACTCGCGTAGGGCTGCAGTGACTTTATCACGATTCTATTTTCACGTGGATCACGTTTGATTGTCGTCTATATTATACTGCATTTGCCTTCGCCAGATGAATAATATAGTTTGACTGTCGTCCATATTATATTGTATTTGCCTTCGCCAGAAAAATAATAAAAGTTAAAACGTTTAAAAATTAATGATAAAAATAAAATCTCAAGTGCTTTTGAGTATGAAATAATATTGTACTACTGCACAACTGTACTACATGCTGCATAAGATACACAATATTGTTATATCCTATTACAGCTGTCTGAGGGCGAGATTTCAATTTAAATTTAATTTAAAATGGTAGGGTTCCAACATGTTGTTATACAATTATGTTACGATTAAAACGTTAAGCTTGTGAAAGAACTACTGGATTTACTACCGGAAACATATAATTATAAAATTATTAGCGAACAAAACGTATTAGTTTATGAAATTGAGAAATAAACAAATTAATAAGCAGACAAATAATTAATTTACAGCTGCGCACGAGTTGATTCACTCAAGTATTATATTGCTGCATATTAGTAACGATAAAAAAGGGTATTTTATCGAATTTTAGTGTTTATGAGCTTATAAAAATTAATTTTAGACAACAGTTGTTTTAGTCGAACATTCTAGAATTGTTTACGGATTCTTCAGTACCAATGCAACCGTAGTAAGCTTAACATAAATTCATAGTTTCGTAGTTCTTAGTGTCAATTTTTGAAAAAATATGGAGTAAATAACAAACGAACAGTCTAAATTATTAATACTGATAGATAGATGTAAATATAATTTTAATAAATACTATAAAATGATCGTATCCAACATTGGACTGGTAGTAAGAGTAGCTGTAAATGCTTTTTAAAACTTAATTTTAGTAATAAATTGCAAAGAGCAATCATAACCATGAGAATTTTGAGGAAAGTATTATTAGGCAAACGATGAGTAATTGTTTAAAGAGGAAAGCTGTGGAAGATGTTTTTGTAAAACCTTAAACATTGATAATATTTTCTTTAATTATATTATATTGACATATTAACATGGTTTAAAATATAAAAACGCTTAAAAAAAAAAAATCTTGGAGACTCCTCGTGTTCTGGTCAACCTCGCTTTTAGTAATAACTCCTAGGTAACGCTAATAATCCGAAATTGTTCGTTTGTATTTGGAAATCAATTCATACCGGATTTAATGAGTCCAGGAATCAATTAATACGTCCCCTCATGTCCCCTAAATGAACTCGGGAATCAACTAATGAGTAAATGAAGTCTTGGGAATCTATTCACCAACACCGAATTTTACAATGAACTCGTTTCAATATAATTTCTTAATGTTTAATATTTAGCGACTAAAACGGGACGAATGTGCAGTGCTCGAATTTGGGGGGGGGTGCGCAGGGGGACGGAGCTCCCCTAATATTTTTTTTTTTTTTTTTGCGTACCCCTACTATTTACCCCACGGGTCTGTGTTGATTAATTGTGCACTTGGAACGCTGTTTTTAAATCGTTGGATTGAGCTCCTCTATTTAATTTTTCCCAATTCGAGCACTGCGAATGTGTAATCATCAGATATTCATCTCCAAAGCGAGTTGTCTGAATTATTTAAAGTTGAAATAATGGACAATTTTAATCATCAATTAATATTGACGTTTACATTAACGTGCCCTTTTTTCTCGCACTATGCATACACATACACACATTATTTACATTATTTATATATATAACATCGTTACAGGCAGTGGCGTCACTAGACCCTTTCCCTATTTATAAAAGGGGAGGAAGTAACGAACTTCATATATATTACATATAATATTTTCTTTGTACGATATAAATAATAAATAACAAACATTTAAAGAAAAAATTGCATGAGGCACTAACCTATTCACCCCATCTCTGGTTTCGGATGGATATAATATGACGTGAACGCAAAATAGAAAGGTCTCAAAGTTCTACGTCTACGATTGACAAAACTTATATTAATATAATTTTATTATACAGTACAATGTACACACTGACACAAAAATTATATTTAAGAAAATATACAAATATAAATCGTTTAGTATAATTACATAATAAAAATGAATTACATTTAACTATTTTTAGTACGTAATCTGTTAGCAAAGACTCAAAGTTAATTTTATCGCTCTAAAATGTATTGGTTTATTCGAGACGATAGTGTTCCTTTTGAAGACGAACAATTAATGGAAAAGCTACTGTGCACATATAAGTACATACAATAACATTATTCACTATCCCCAGTCACATATTATTATTATTGTCATTGTTACTTGATCGCCCGCTCGTATATAATAATAGGTATTGCGTTCGTATCGATCGGCACGATCTTGATAATTGACCACCCACCCACGCGTACATTGGCAAACATCGTCGTGAGGCTTATGTAATAATAATATATATCGAATAGACGAAGAGAAGTATAGGTGACATTTTTTACCGTTTTTCGCAAATCGTATTTACGGCTATATAGAGGTCGTAGTTGAGGATCAGTACCATACGATAGTATTGTGTTACAACGAATGGTATATATTGGCGATACATTTACAAACGTATTATTTTTATTACAGAATATAAATTGATTGAAATATTATAATTTTCATTTTAACTTTTTTTGTTTGCAATCCTTATTTCTTGAATCCTATTTAATTTGTATTGTGATGTATGAATTAGGAGAAGAAAGACAACAATAAAATATTGGCTGCATACTAGTTGCGTCCCGGAGATAACTACGAAAAAAGGTCTAATCCTAATTGCGGCCCGAGTTTATTTTGGGTACAGACGAGTTGCGGCCCGGGTTTTTTTAATTCAAGATAATTTAATCTTTACTGATAAAATATAAGAACAGTATAATATAGATACCAATAACTAATAAGTACACCTTAGTCGTTACTTTACTACCACTAAGAACGTTACGTCGCTTTTCTGTTTGTTTTTAATTAATTTATAATTATTCAAATACTATCATACAAGTTTTTACCAGTGCCATAATACCCTAACTACGAATTTATAACCATTTTTAACTTCAAAAAATATCATATACATAATTTAATATCAGATTTTAATGTCAAAAAACCATTTAAATATACGTTTTTACCATGTGCAAAATTTTTAAATAAAAACAAAACATCATTTTTAACCTACCTGCAGTATCAACTGATGCTACAGACAGTCCTAAGTCTGTAAAAATGTGAAGGAAAATGATTAATTTAGTGCCGCAATTCGTATGTAACTCAAAAAAAGTCGGGCCGGAATTCGTATGCACCCCAAAAAAACTCGGGCCGCAATTCGGAAGAAATTTTTACCGCGGGACGCAACTAGTAGCCACCCAAAATATTTTCATTTTTGTTAGTTAATCGATTTAAAATAATATCATAGGGTGCCAACCTTCGTTTGACACGGATATATTTACTAAATTTAATTATACTTAGGTTTTATAAAAGTTTATAGTTGAACTAATGAAAAAAAAAGATTATGAAACAACTGTTATTAAAAAATAAATTAATATTAGAAATGCATAAAATTGTATTCACTTTTAAAATTATGATATGAGTTAAATATTTTTAATTAATAATTTATCAATCATACAAATTAACCTTTCTTAAAATTGTTCATCATAAGCCGTTTAGTATTTGAAACTACGATTATCGCATTATACATCATAAGCGCGCGTAATTAATAAACCTACAATAATCTTATCTGTACATAATACCTATTTAAAAACATATAACAACTAATATAGTTAATGGGGAAGTTTTACTTCTGACCTTGGCTGTTAATCAATATCATATATAAAAATGAAAGATGAAAAAATTAGCAATCGTTGTTCGTTTTGGGTATGTATGGGTACTTATTATGACGAATAACTATCAATATACATTTAAATGTGACGCTTTCAAAACATGCTTCGAATAGTTTTAAAAGAAACTAGATTTACTTACAATAATTACCTTTTAACCTGTAATACATTAATTCCTTAAATATGATTTATAAACGTCCACACTATTACCGATTGTTATAGAAGACAAACATATCTCTAATCTTCCAATATATAATTTAAATCACTCTAAATTTAACAGTCATTCAGATTTCAATATTCAACCCCTGTGGTTCCGCGTAGTAGAAAAATTTATTTTTAAAAACCGACATCCTTATTGAATTCTAAACCGTATACTCATTAGAGACTCTGCATCGTACCGTAAATATTTATCCTGCAACTGTATAATCATTATCCACACTCAAAATAAAATGATTATAGAATCATCGTAATTTCTTACGATTATTATTCTTCCCCTTCGTCGATTATGGAAAATAATACAATAATGTGTAATTTTTCTGTACAGAAAATAATGATGCCTTTTCTCGCTCTACATATTACGAAGGCCGTTTAATTCATAACAACTTACACTAAGCATACCATTCCCAATACATTTCAAAACGTTCGCCGTAGTCGTTAAAATTACGTTTTTCATTCTGATTTTAAAATTAATAATACCCGATGTGTTAATTTAATACATTTTTTGTTCGCTCCACCGTATAATATTACGAAAAAAAACAAAAGAAATATTATTATGGTTATAAATAATTATAATCATCAACATTATATATCAACATATTAATAGAGTACACAATTAATTTTACTATGGCATATACATCACACAAGTGTGCGTATTGATATTGTGCACGTGTCGTTTGCGCCGCCGAGTTTGGTAGTACATAATGCAGTAGTAGTAATAATAACATTAATAATAATAATAATGTTAATACATGACGAGATTACAATGGGCGGCGGACGCGTTTCAGCCCAAACGATGACGATATAATTGTTATTATTATAGTACACATTGTGTATGTTATAAGGTTAACAGACGAACCGGAAATTAACGCAATGCACTTCTGTTCCAACCCCCGAAACGTGAATCGTGTTCAATATTAAATATTACGGTACGCTGACGTGGGCACGCGACTATTTCGATGTACGCGAACATCCGGTATAAACACCAATTGTTATTCGTCTCAATGATAGAAAAGCCAACGAAGATTTTTCAATAACGTTGTACGACATTAGTCTCGGTAAAATTATTTAACATACAAGAGTAAATATAATAATAAATAAATAATAAGTATATATCCGCCGTCAGTTTTATTGACATATTGTACATACGCATGTACTTTTATTATATTAAGGATTAGAAATAACGAAAAATGTCTCTAATAGGAAACATAATAATCGTCGAGTATAGGATCAGTCCGTCGTCTATTACGTCTCTATAATCTGTGAACAATAATACTGTCTCAGAAAATATTGTTTATGTTATTCGTTCCGTTTAAATACCGATCCGTTCTTATAATTAATCAGTTAGACTTTAGGTTCTCGGTGGCGACGGAATAAAACGGTGATTTTACATAAATAAAATTGGTTTTTGATCAAAGCTTTTAAAATTTTAATGTAGTAATATAAAATAAAAAAACTAATTATTATTTGTAAAATAAAATGTATTTTTTGTGTGTCTAATGCATTTTTTTTTTGTACTCCAATACGTATCGTACGGTTCTAAATCAGATGAACGTTTTGATGTCAAGAATTTCATTAGATTTTCAGTGTTAAAATTTACTTTTATAAGACAGTATAACTTGAATGTTTATTTAAAACATACGTTCAGTAAGGTTAATAAGGAATTTCACCTGGTGGCTAAATAATAAAGAACAAATAACGAACAAGATAAAAGACTAGATACTTGTATTGCTAAAGGGGTTTTTCCTCATTTCTTCCTGGTATTTTATTATTTTTATTGGAGGTGTGATACAAACATTCGAACAAGTCCTCTTATTTGTGCTGTAATTAATAATTATTAATTTTGATTGTCCGAGCGTCGCCAGCAAGTCCTTCTGCGGAGGTCAATAATTAATATATAATTTGTGATTGTCGAAACATTTCGATCCGAACCCTTACGGAAATACGTAAGTCGTACGTCACAAAAACATATGCCAAACGTCGTATAAATAGAATCGAATTAACATTCGAATTTGGAGACAGCTTGAGTTGGTATTCAATATAGTTACTATTTATTTGAAAATTTAGTATGGGTATTCAACCTCTGCTAAAAAACTATCAATTACCTACATGATTTTAACCGTTGGACAGTATGAACCTATTATATACGTACCTAAATTAAACCGGAGGTATACGTGATTTCCTATATTCCTGCTATACAATGTTTTATGAATTAATTATTTTTACTAATATTATTTGTTTATATTTTATTTAATAAATAATAAAATATAAATAATTAAATATTCATTCTCTAAATTTCATTAGCTTCTCAGAATTCCTTTTTTTTTTTTTTGTGTATAAACTTTATCTCGTTAACTTTTTTATTCAATTTTATATTATATATAATATTTATTATATTTGTATTTCAATTAATATAAAAACTAAATATACACTTATACATACATACACACACATATATATATATGTGTATGTGTGTGTGTGTGTTTGTGTATGTATAATAATACATGCGATATAGTTTTTATATGAATGGAAGTACTAAAATTCTATGGACATATAAAATAATTTACGTAGAGTAACAAAAAAAAAAAAAAAATATATATATATATATATATATATATATATATATATATATAATAACTCGCATATAATAGCTGGTATTTTCTAGTATAAAAGATTTATGAAAATTAAATCTTTCAACTTTATAATTAGATAAATAGGTGAGGAAATATTTAAAAAGTATCCATACTGGTTAGTATTTTATCCCCGCTATACGCTACGGTTGTATTTTATAATTTACTTGATTTTCGTTTATTAAATAATTTATCACATAATAACATAAAATAAAAATGTGAAAATTATTATTTCTATTTTGAACAGAAAATGTTGCAACATAATTACATAAGTGTTCAATTTTTAAGACAACTACGAACGAAACGTATACATTCTTTAGAATTATAGAACTAACCTGTTCGTTATTATTTAAATTTTATTTATCAATCTTTTCAAATCTTACAGTCGTTTGAAGTGGTTATAAGTTATGTATAATTACATATATTACAAGGAATAAGAGTACATTTTGATTTATGATTTTTAATTATCATTCGTACTTCTTACATAAATAGTACTTTTATAGAACTTAATGTAAATAGTAATAACTTTGATTAAATATATAATACATATTTAATCAATCAATCAATGGTAATAGTATTATTAAATAAATTCGTTAAACGTGATATTGTGTTACATATAACTTATTCGCAGGACTTAAGTCATACTGATAAACATATATTTTAAAACGCTATTTATGTATTTACTAAATAACTAAGGGTTTACTATATCTGAATACTTTAATCATAATGCAATGCCATTAAATATGGTCGAGATATTTTTAGGATTCTGGGGCCACATAGGGACAACTATAGTTTCAGTTTTTCCGACAATCTACCTATATGTAAACCACAAGGATCACATGTATAAACCTATTCTAATGAAATTCGGTTTAAAGAAATAACTCAAAACAAGTAACCATGTGTCTTTTGGAGGAGAAAAAAACATTTTAAACTTAATTTCATTAGGATGAAAAATGTACTCAAAACGATTTTTTTTTTTTTTGTTTACGTCGTTAAGTGAGATATCCTTACTCATTAGAGTAGTCTTCTAAAATACGAGTATTTAACCATTATTTTTTCATACCCTTCCAGTTATGATAATTATTGTTGAGTATCAGATTTCCACATATAATATGAGTATGTGTTAAATATCCATACATTCATATAGATAATTATAAAAACAAAGAAGAAATTGTAAGGAAAAAAACGGCCATAAAAAATTTAATGAATGATAAAACATAATTCACCAGCATTAAAGTAATAAAATATATTACTATAATTTTTTTTAAATAATACTAATTGCTTATTTTTTTTTTCTGTACATTTTGACAAACAGCGAAAAAAATTATGATAATATTCTATTGTTGAGTAAACGTAGGATAGTAATTAGACACCAATTTTCAAGGTATTATACATATATTCAACAAACAGTTGTAAACTAAAAAAAGAATCTTGTAATTCAAATAAACAATTAAAAGTGAATTGATAAAATTGTTAAATAAACGAAAAATGTTTTTAATTTAGTAGACTAATTAAAAATAATATCTTTAAGTGAATTTTGCAAACCGAAAAATATTATAATAAAAATATACTTTATATTCTTCTTTGATTAAATAATTTGTCTAGCCGTGTACAATATATGTAGTTAAAAAAAAATAAATAAAAATATTAATATTAAATACATTGGTTTTCATAGAGAAATAAATTATTATATTTTAAATAAGTTATCAACGAAAAAATAATATCAGTTAAACGTATATGAAAATAATATGATAAACATTTTTCAAAATACAATACTTAAAAAATAGTTACTGCTAGACCTTGTGGAAAAAAAAAAATTATCAGCTGCCGTAAAAGGTCTTGTATATGCAATATAACATTAAGTATTGTAGAGATGTTTGTATTATTTCCTATTTATAATAGTTCATTGATTTTAGTAAATAATTTTAGTAACCAAAGGTTAAAAATCAAGAGAACGTGAAGGTCTAATTTAATCTTAATTAAAATATTAATTAGATATGTATTGCGTGTCAGACGCGTATAAAAAATTTAGAACACTTCTTGGTAGGAAATAAATTCTGATAGTAATTAATGAGTAATGACTTTATTGAGATCGAATAAATCATCGTTATTGTTTCCTAGTGTGCCCTCGTTCGATATATTTAATTTACTAAAAAAATGTTTACTATTATATCCGTGTATTTTAACCTCAAAATGTATTTCTTAAATAAATATTAGAATAGTGAATAGTGTACACTTAATAAGCAAATTAGTTTTATTCGGATTTATTCAATATGTCATTAATAAATAAATATACATTTAAATAGTGAAAACACATCAGTAATACATGGTTAAAGATAAATTTAATTAAAACCATAAATTGGGTTGATGAAAAATTATCGCACATTGTTTAAAAATACTATGACGGAATTGAATGCTAGGAGATTGACGAAGCAAAGAAAATAACATAAAATGGTTTGAATTCATACTCTTGTACTTATAAATTATTTTATATACATATCAGTGTCGTCCCTGGCTTACCGTGAACCCACGCAGCTATGACTACGATGATAACCTTCTCTTCCTATCTTTTATTACATATTTTATTCAATGTTATCACCAACTAATCATCCACCCCCTTATATTTCTAGTGCAATTGCACTAATTAATAACCTTTATGTTGGCACCAATAGTAAATTAATTTTGTTCCATAAACCGAAATCAAATAATTTATTATAATATTATAATCAATAGTTATAAACAAGGCTCGGGACTTAAAGCATTTACTTATTTTTATTATTTGACATAAAATATAGCAGTGAATTATGGATGTGTATGTTATGTTATAACACGTTCAATTATGAAATTTTAAAGTGCTTTATTTTTGCTTGTTTTGCATATCTCTTCTTAATTAAAAACACTGACCTTCCTCAGATTTTTTTAACTATTTATAAATATCTTCTTCTTCTTCTTCTTTTGCCTCGTCTTCCTCCCAACTATTTGGGGTCGGCCACCCTTGTCCTACACCTCCACTTTACTCGGTCAATCACATCTCCTCTGCACATACCGACAGCCCTCATGTCATTCTCCAAAGTCTCCAACCATCTCTTTTTTGGTCTTCCTCTTCCTCTTTTCCCTTCACCGTCCATCTTCATAACCACTCTTACTCTCTCATCTTGTCCACAATTGGTACTACACCAACACTACCTCTCACGTATTCATTCCTTATTTTATCTTCTCTTGTCATTCCACTCAACCATCTAAGCATTCTCATTTCCGCGACACTCATCTTTTGTTCTATTCTCCTGTTAACCGCCCAACACTCTGAACCATACAGCATAGTTGGTCTCTCTACACTTTTATAAAATTTACCTTTCAGCCTTGGAATTCTCTTATCGCACAACTATTTATAAATATCGTATACATTTATTTTAATTTTTCACAAAATGCCTTGGAAAATCCATAAACAATAAGGCAAAATGTCTCGAATGTCAAAGTTAAACTTTTTTTATAATATAGAGATTTATTTTTTTATTTTTTAATTAAAAAATTATAAAATAGACTACTTATATTTTTTTGTTTTAACATTTTTTCTAATCATTAACTTTATATTCAACACAGTTTCAAAAAAATATGTCTAGTACTTTATCGTGCTCGTGTAAGAAGAAAATTTAGAAATTTTTGCTTATTTTTCCTATTTTAGATCATTTTTTTTTTTTTAATTAAATATTTTTGTTTAAATTTAAGTTTTTTGAAATGTTTATTTGAGTACTTATAATGATGTTTTTAAGTGTTTTTTAAAGCGCTTATTCTTATGATTTTAAGTGCTATAAGTCCCGAGCACAGGTTATAACAAATAAAGTTTGTTATTATGATAATGATTTTTTATTTCTAAATTATTATTTATGATATATTTAGGTAATAAATTAGGATCTATGTATTGTAGCTTTACGATAAATGGGCAAATATTTTATGTAATTAAAAAAAAATTATATGAATTTATAAATAACGAAAATGTAGTATATAATATAGTAACCATGTTTATTTATACATGCATATATTATTGATAATTATAATTCATTATAAGTATTCATTAGTCATAATTTAACCATGAGTTGTAAATAAATTCATATCATAAATTAAAATAGTTTTAAATTGATGAATCCCATTGAATAAGTATTAAATATAAAAACATATTTAATACGAATTTTTGTTACATTATTTAAAAATGAAGTATTTTTAAAACTCAAAGCATGGTGTTTAGAATAAGATAAATTTGATTTATTTAAGATGAATAATAAATCGTATTTATGTATAAAAATCACTACTTAATGGTTATAGTTTACGATCACAGTTTATCAGGATGCATTGAATCTAGAAAAATGAAAAATGTAAAGTGGAAACTAAAGTATCTCAAATATAATAGGTACTAGAAAAAAAAGTCTAACATGTACATCTGTGAAATAAATATTCAAAAATTAAAATTTTATTCATGAGACTTATTGAGCATTTATTCAGAAAATTGTATCTTATTTAAGGAATTTTTTATAACTAATGCAATCATTGATAGTACAAAATAAATTAAAACTAAATTCTTATTAAGGCCAAAATATAGTTATGATGCAATAAAAATGCAATGTAAAAAAATAATTTAAAATTTCTTAAAGACCTTGTAAATTGCTTTTTACACATATGTATACAAAACATTATGTATTACATATTATATTCATGTATAATATTGTACAAAAAAATACGTTTTGTTTTTATACAAGTACATATCTAATAACTAATCACCATGGACACCCTTAGAGTTAGAGAACAAATGTGACACTCACTACCCTAGAAAATATTAACAATATACATCAGCATCACATATCTGATTTATTTGAGTTTATTTTGTGAGAAATGTTGTGATTTTCCCTACTTATCCTCATTATTTACGAATTTTCAACCGGTCAATGTAATAAGATTTGCGTGTAAAATTATATAACTTTCTTTATACCTAGATAAAAATTACGCATTATTAAAAAGAAAAACAATTCAAGATCTAAAGATGTTCTAAATTAGTTCAAGTTACTTCTTGTAATTTAGAACTTTTTGATCGTATACTCTTTCGTATTGTACCGTTTCGGCGCCATGCCGTGTCACTAAAGATAGCGGCAGTCGGACGATAAGCTTAGTGTACGTGACCAAATGAATGTTCTCATTTTATACGTTTTATTCGTATGATTGCATTCGAATAGTCGCTTTTGAGATGTAATAAGCTTAGGTTATTTAACTTAATCTTTTTTGAATAATGACAAAATTCTATGTAGAATTTATAGTTACCCTCGTGCCAGGCCCGTAGACAGATCAATTATTCAAGGGAGGGAGCAAATCAAGTTTTAAGGTGAGACATAGAAAAAACTAATACTTTAACTAATTTCATTTTATTTTTACAAATTAATTAAAATGTCTTAAATTAACGATTACCACCATAACCAACTCATATTTGAATTATCACTTATTGATATATTATTTTTTTTCAGTATATCAATCAATTCGAAAATCACGGTCTTCCGATTAAATTGATAGGGGGGCAACGATCAGGTCTAAGGGAGGCAATTCCCTCCCCCCCCCCGTTGTTACGGACCTGCCTTGTACAAGACATACCGGTGTTATGGGACAAATTATACGGAAATAATTTTATAACTTACTTTCGTAATTTTGTACATAATTTAATAATGTATTAAATAAGCTAATTTCCTATTATTGATGGGATGTACCTACAAAATAAGATTTTTCTGATGTCTTTTACGGCGAAAATTGTACCATAGTGCAATTATTTGATAACATACGATTATCACAACGCACGACTGAAATGTTCTTTTTTTTTTTTTAAAAAAAAATTCTCTTTATTTTGAATATTACGATCTATGAAATGTTCTTATAAAACTAAACTTCCGCAATAGTATGGTAATCTAACTCGAGACTAACAAAAAAAAAGCAGAAAACATACATTGTTTGGATGTGATTGGTCGGATTTTTACCGTCCGGTCAAAACCGTCTAATGTGTAAACAGCCTAATACTTAAAAATAATTAAAATAGTTCTCTGTCCACGAAATGTTCAAAATCATTTTTCAGTAAATATGTAACGAGGAAAATTCGTTGTATATATTTTACTAAATCTGTGTAAAATGCTCACGTGTCATATCCTATGTTATAAGTATCGCTGTCCACGAATACACGTAGAATAAAACTAATAATGAGTAACAGCATTATTTTAAAACAAACTGTGCATTTGAAGCAGTGCCATTTAAAAAAAGATACATAAACAGTACATATATAATGGTAACATACTTGTTGGCTTTTTCTATTAGTTTTTTGATCGCTAAATAATTGTCAACGCCAGGTAGTTGTAACATTTTTATGCATAGCTCGGGATCCCATTTGGAAAGACTTTGACCGTTTTTCAAGTCAGCCAGTAGCTTTGACCCACTGAACTGGTTGTTTGCATTGTCCGGTACCATAATTCTGGTCTTCACAAGATTCGTTACTCTTACCCATTTATTCTGCGTAGTCATTTTTTACCTTGAACAAAACATTTTTTTTTTTATTATTATTTAAATTCAAATTCATCGTATGAAAAGAAATATAGTTCAATAATAATAATAATATAATGCATTATATAGGTATATATTTTAATATATTAATTATTAAACAGAACGATTTGTCTGTTATGTGATTGGATTTAGTAATTCAACGTACAGAAAGTACCATATTATTTATTGTAAATGGTCCAATTGTTATTATATTTGAATAAAAATCAAATTGGTTAAAATAAAACAAAAACAAATCTAAATTTTAAGTACTAATTTTGTAAAAATGTATAACTGTAATGCCGTATACAATAATACGATTCCTATTGTTATTACTATATTTACTAATATTTAAACAAAATTCATTTTGTTTCAAATATTTACGAAAAATAACTTTAAGGTAGTGTTCATGTTCCCAAATATACGATTGACAACAAAACGTTATTGGTAAGTTGCAGAAGAATGTGTTAATTTATGATACATTTAACAGTTCGTTAAACTGTAATTTGCCTATTACAAATCACTGTTGAGAGTATTAGGTTTAAGTATTTAACAATCAGTCGTTCATAGGTTTAATGTATTCAATCTATATTTTATTTCAGTGGCGTAACGTTATTTTAAGTGAAAATAAAGTAAATTACATTTATAATAAATTCAATTTTTTTTTTTTTCAACTCTATAGGATTTCAAAATATTGATAATGACCGGAGAAACAGTTATGAACTAATGATGATTGATATAAACTCACCGCGGTTGTCGATTACCAGTTGATTTCAGTTTGTCATCGGATTAAATAATATTAATAATACTGCAGCGACACAATTTAGTACAAAAAAGGAAACGCACACTGAGACACGCTCGCGCCGGACATCAAACACCGTTTGAAGAAGTACGGATGAATACATATGGTTCGTAAAAAACGGGAAAACTCATTCCGCACAACAACGAGTACATTATTTTATACATGTACGATAATATGTATATCTCACGATGCGATGATGTCAATTAAGTGCGTAACAAGTGGCCGTTGACAAGTGTGTGGGTATAATATTCTAGTATTTTAGTATGTGAGCAATAAAAAAACAATTAAAAGAAAAAAACGAGTCGTGAGTAATCCGCAATATTTTCGAGTTTATGGTCACAGAAAAAGCATACGACGACGAGACGTGTGTTTACAAAATTGTTTACACCAAAAGACGGTGTAGCAACAGTACCTATGTAGACCGCTGCAAAGTTGTCCTAATTGTTACTTTTTTAGTCCAATTGGAGGTCGAATACAACAATCGTAACAACCCACGCAAAGACTACGCGGACTCGATTTGATTAATACATAAAGATCATATTATTATGTGCAACGAGATATCGGTGTTCTTTCGCCGCCCATCACACCTATAATGTATACCTGCGCAACAAGGCAAACTCGTTACACAATAGATAAACGCATATATATCCATAGACTTCATCCACAGTTTAGCAAGGTGGAGACGAACAAAAAAAACACATTTTTAACATTTTGAATCGTATAAGCTCGTCTTCAACACTCTTTGAAAATATAATAACATGTTCTTAAAATATATAATATTTCTACTGATTCTAAGCAAAAAATTTTTTTTAAAAAAATTAACGATAATTTATACATTTATAAGAGTATATTATGTGCGTACGCCAAGCATACATATAAACACTTGTATATTATAAATTATGTTGATTATTAGACACAGATAATTGACACCTGCTATATATTTATCTTAAACGTACATACAATAAGTCGTAAATGGAATTTTAAAAATGTTTATAGGAAATTGTTTCAGTAAAAGTTCTATCGACTATCATGACGTCAGACGTTATCTGATCCTTGTTCGTTTTTTTTTTAAATTACATTCGAAATAATAATAATATACAAGTCCATTAAAATGTATAATATAAAGTAACCTACAAGTATAGAGTACCGGAGATGACACATTTTTTGATAGCACATAAAGTCCATTGGTTTAGTTATTTAATGAGAAGATCAAAATATCAAGCCTAAGAGCAGGAACAAAGGTAGACCTTGGAAGTACAACTTTAATAAATTCACCAAAATTGTCTTAACTGATTTAGTAATGAACAAATGTACAATGTTTACTTACAGGGCTCGAAATTATAAGCATAGCATGTACACTTATAGATATTTTAGGTTTTCACTTAAAATACATAAGCTTGTAGTTTTAAAAATATAATTGCATACTTTACCAGGCGCGGATCTAAGGGAGAGGGGTCGAAGGGGCGTACGCTCCTCCCAAAATCCCTAAAATTCGATTATTTTTGTGGTTCAATACAACTACTAACTAGAGTAATATACAATTACGAAAAATAAAATAATATTATTTTACATTTATTGTGTATTGACTAGTGTGTTGGTATGTTATAGCTAATTGCGTTCCAGTAGTGATCGCCGTCGATGATAAACAATTTCCGAAGTACCTACAATAGTAATTTCTAATAATATCATGAAAATAAGATATGTCAACATAATTTTTGTTGCTTTTACGTATTATGTTACAATTCATGCAGGTTAGTCGTAAGTAAACAATTTATTTTGTGCCCCCTCCGTAAAAAATTTTTGGATCCGCCCCTGTACTTTACAGTGTAAAGTTTACACTATACTTCGGCATACGTAAATAAAATGTACTCCCTGACCAATAATAAAATGTATTAATTGAATGTTCATTTAAATTTATTACATATGAAATGTAAAATCTTGAAAAAAAAATTTAAAAATTAAGTTTATTTTAATGGATTATAATTTTTTCTATATTATTGCACATCAATTCCATTTTCTTCGTTATGTATTTTTAATCTAAATTATTTAATTCTATTTTTTTTTTTTTTATATTCTATATTTAAATACAAAAAAAAAATATTAAAATGCATATTGAATTACATATGTATGCATATCTTTAAATCATTAAAACTCAATAAATCCCAAGTATTAGCTATAACTGCAACAGATTCGTACAGCTGAATCCTTCCCCAGAAAAATTTTATCCTCTTATTAGTTGTACAACCGCAACACGGATTTATTTTCATTCTTAGACAATGCTGTATTTTTATTAACTATTTGTTTTAAACACCTATATAATTTGTAAACATGAGTATATACTACACTAGTACTACTATGCTTTTCTGCAACTTTCCTTTCTCGTGTTGCTATTATGCGTGAGCAATATTAAATGTCTCACAATTATTTACATTCATTGTAGTACACTACTACACATATACTTGTTAATAATAAATAATAATAAAGGTCATGTAACGGGATATATTGTTCTTATTTTGAATGAAACTAAAATATTAAGTGCATATAAGTATAATAAACAGCTTATTATTGTACTGAATTAGAATTACAATTATATATTATTTACGTTTACCTACAACTATCATTGCGAAAAAATTGAAAAAAAAGTTGATACTGAATATTTGATATATTGTAATTGCAAACATAGTCTACGTATTATTTTTAATAGTTTAACAAAAACTACTTATAGTAATTAAATAATACTATCGAGAGTAGAATTATAAAAAAATGAAGTACCGTATCAAAAGCGACCCTATTATTTTGTTTAAAAGGTGGTTTAAATATCTAACCTTAGAATAACCATATAACCGTAGAAACCCCATTCTTAAGTTTTTTCAGTCCATTTAAATGGAATAAGTTAATATTTCGGCTTATTATGTGCGTAATATCCAATTTTATTTTATTTTCTAATTCATTTTTATTAAGATGTATTATTTTTAGGCATAAATTAAGAATAGAAACAAATAAATTAGATAAAAATGTTATTTAAGAAAAGAAAATCGAAATTGTACAATATTCTATATTAATTTAATAATTTACTCATAACAATCGACGGTTAAGAAAAAATAAAATATATTCAGCGATTTTGATTGAAGAAATCAATTAATTTAATCAATTGAACCATCACGATAGTATGTTATGCATGTTATAACTTATGTCTTGTAGTAATAGTATGGATACACATTTTTTAGAATGTACAGCATAATTATTTTTAAATAAACAATAATAAAAAATGGCTCTATGGAGCTGATGTCTGATAGTATAGATACTCATCTAATAAAATTAAACATATTGTAATAAAAATAAACAATAATAAATAATGGCTTGCTTAAATGTATTGTACGCATAAAATGAGATCTGTATCAGTTCTCCTTGAAACATTATTACCTGGTCAAATACAAAACTTCATTTCAAAAATGTTATATGATAATCAATCATTGATTTGGGCACACGATGGCAATGCAAATCAAAAAAAAGTTACATTAAAAAAATTGTTATACATTGTTTTATTTATAGTTATTGTTGTTAAAACGGCAAAAAATGATAAATTAAAACCATTATAGTTTGTTTAAATATTAAAAATTTAAAATACTCAATTATGGTGTTACACACCAAATATAAGGTAATTTTTATACTATCGTCAAACTGATTTAAAATAATAAAAACATACTATTATCACCTGTCATACACATTATGACTTCAGCATTACATCATATATCTAGTCCTTTTATCATATTTAATACAAGGTTAGTTTTCCCCATTACCGATATGCATAAATATACTAACTAGAATCGATAAGCATTTGAATATATTTAAAGTTTGATAGAACCTATGGTTGCATAAGTTAAATCGCTCACAATTCAATAATTGATATTCTGTCTTTTAATTTTTGAAGTAATATTAATTGATTCATTTATTATCATTCAGCATATCAATATACACATATAATATTTATATACACTGTGGTATTTTGTCTGTAGTACACTAATAAAAACAATAAAAAATAATAATAAATTACGGTTCGTTCTGTATGCATCCTACACGTATATAATATAAAAATATTATTTTTGATAATTAATAGAACCTATAAACATTGTAATTCATAATACCCGTTAGAAATAATTATCATAATAAGAAATTATTAAATTATATTAAATAATAATAGATAAGTTAATTGAATTGTGAGCAGTTCATTAACAATAAATATAAATTTAATTTTTTTTATGGATTATACCTAGTTAATGATTTTTCAATAATTCTATTACAATCATACATAGTTAATTTATTAATTTTATATGTTTTTATAAATCCGTTATATAACAAAGTAATATGATTACAGTATTGATTCCATTAACTAAATTGTATATTACTGAAATACAATTTAATGTATTTATAATAAGTAATATACGTCAATTGTACGTGATAAATGTACATTATACTTTATACTTCATTTGATTTTTTTTTTTTTGATTTAATTTGATTTTACTTCATTTGATTTGGTATGTGTATTTGTAAAGTGAAATTGTGAAGTTAGTACAAAGAGGTCAACATGTTTTGTAAAATTCCAACGTTAAAAAATAATTAAAACCTCTGATTTTCTAAATAATATATAAAAGTAATTACTTAACTATAAGATTTTAATATTATTAATAATATTATATAGACATATGAATCGGACTTCTACTTTAGAAGGTAGAAAATTAAACTTCAAGAAAACTTTGGAGTTACATAGTTTCTAAAGTAACACATAATTTGAATTTGGGTAATAAAAATGCATTCATTTTTTATTTATTATTATTTATTATTACTTATTTGGTTTATACTTAGTATTTTTATATGTTATAAATATATATATATATTTATTAAAATATATTTTATCGTTGTACAATATTTATTATCGAACACCTAAATGTTAAAAAAATTGGCAACAATATACATATTTCAAAATAAAATCCTGACTATCCAAGGACAAGGTAACAGTAACCTTTAAATGGATAACATTGCATATTTAACTAATCAACAAGATATATTTTATTATTCGTCTTTGTAGTACTTATACATATATGCGTTTATCTAATACAATTTTTTTTCACCAACATTTATATAAAAAACTTAGAGCTTAATAATAATACATCAAATAAAAATCAGATCAATTCTCAATCCACTACTGGTGCTCAAAAACGACCAAAAAATTAATTACTCATATTTCGGAAAAAAAGTCTAACAAATAAGAATTATTATGAAACCGGTAGCATTACGCAAATGTAAGGTATAAAATAATCGATATAAATAAACTGTCCATGACATACAGTAAGTTTTTTTTTCCATTGTACCTACAACAATATATTAGGTGTAATTAAAAAATGAAGCATAGAAATAAATTTTTCTTCTTTGAAACTTATGTAAGTATACGTACCATATTTATATGGTAGTTATTGGAACTTTTTTGTTTTACTTTGTCAATATCTAACTTTAAATTATTTTAATAAACTATGCATTCATTTGAAATTTAACAGAAATCATTATACTAACACGACCTTATATTAATTTATAGAATTATTACAGATACCTAGTGTCCATTAGCCTTAGAGCATATACAAATAATCCCTAAGTTTTTCATTGATTATACCGTAAAGATAAAAGGTACGTAACTATTATGTAAAACATTAGTTAAAAACAATTATTAATTTGAAATTTGAATCTTGTTTATTATAATATTAAAATACTAATATTTAATAGTACTTTAATAAATATAAATTTCAGTTAAATTTTAGATGTAATATAAATAAGATGCAATTTATTTTAATTATACAATACTAAAATAAAAATACAGTATTATTTTGGTACCTATGTAAATTTATTTAAATGCAATTAAATAAAATATTATTATTTTATTAGGTGATTCTTTTAGAAAGCGCATAATGAACATTAAATATTAGATTTTTAACTTCTAATTTTAGTTATTAAAGAAGTTTACTTAATATATTTACTAATAAAATTTATATAACTAACATTTTGAATTACAGTATATCTGTAATAGAAAATTTCTTTCATTAGTTACAATAATATTAGGTTATTTGGACACAATGAAAAAACGAATATATTTAAATTCTAATAGGTAATTTATCATAAATCCAACAGTTCTTTTAAGTTATAAGTGACACATAAAATGTAGCATTTTAAATAACGAATAAATATGTTAACGACTAATGTTTGTATAAGAAGTTTTACTATGAAATTTAGTGTAACCATAAGGTTAGAAACGTGTGTAATACAATTTTAAAATAATGTGGCTGTGAAAGTTCAAAACAAAATAGTAAATTAGCATGGCTTACCTTCAAACTCGACAAATCATAATAACGCTTGAAATCTCAATAATTATAATCTATACCAATATCACTGTAGCACAGTTAGTAACTCATTGTTCGACACCGAAGAATAATTTATTGAATAATTTGTTGTACTGCAGACACGGAATAGGCAAGAGGGAACCAATATGTTTTTCCTAGAATCTGCAAATCACCAGATTACAATATAGATATAGGTAACCAGACAATTTTGCATGTCATTGCCTCTGGGTATATTCTGTTCGACGTCGATTCAGCAATGACCTATAAGTTTTACACGTGGAAATGCTAGGAAATCACTGAAGGTGAAAATAAAGATTTATTGGAATCGCGCTCCGTAACCTACGCACAGTTTGGTAATACCCAACAGGTCATTGCGTTTCACCTATTGCGGTTGGACATGATGGTTTCGTTAAAAACGTAAATATTGGCGAGGTCTAATGTAAATCGGAATATAGCGAGTACTGTACGTCTGTACATATACTTCATTTAAATTAGTCAGGTACATTTTTTCAGTTATTTGTTTTTATATGACTCATTAACCATAACCCTACTCATATAGCCATAAGTAATAAATATTAATTGTCTGAAGATGTTATCATATTTCTGAAAAGTGTAGCTTGGTTTCATAGTAAAGGTACCTATTTATCAACGAAATAATAAATATAATTTATTTAATTGCAATGTTCGCTATAGCATTTTTTAAAACATTTATACCGTATATAAGCGTCATAAATACGTTTGTAATTGCTATTAAAAATATGAGAAGGTTCATTACTTATTTGTATGTAAGAAGTATAAAATATTAAAACTAAAAAATAATAATAGGCAGTTAAAAGTTCATGAATATGTTTAGTATCTATATATCTTTATTATCAATACAATATTACAGTGGTACACTATTCCGTAATTACTTCAAATGTAATGTAAGTTAAATGATTTATTGTTTTTGAAATTATTATTTACAATTAAATGTATTAAAGTACGATAGAATGAACAGTTAAAATACTAATGTACTTACAAGTTCTGGAATTCGAATTCGGTAAGTTCGATTTTAAACTTAATACGTTATTGCACTCTCATATAGTCGTATACACTACATTTTTCCCGCGACACGTTTTGAATGACAATACTGTGGCGTCGAGCACAAGTTGGGGTTCAATGACGGTATCATGCGTACAGCACCTGCTTGCTCCCCAATATCTACGTAGACAACTGAACCTTCAAGGTCTACCGACGCATTAAACGAATTAAAATATTAAGTAAACAATGTCAATTGATTACAAAATGTTTAAATTTTCAAGAACTCAAGAGATCCTTCAAATGGTTTTATCAATATACATATTAAATTCCAAAATAAAATGCTGTTGCCTTTATTCACGAAGTTCTAACTATTTTACAAAATAAAATATGTAGTAAACATTAAAAAATTAACATGAATTAACAAACGGAAATTTTGTATAAATCAATTTGTAAAAGTCAAGTTCACAATATATATATAAAAAATAGTCAGAAAACTATATTATTGCATTTTAAATATTTATTTTTTTTTTTTTACAATAAACTAAAAATTTAATTTAATAAAATTGTTAAATAGTAATTACTTGTAATGTATACTTATAACATATAGAATCAATACAATTTTGTTCTAAGTACAACAGTGGATAAAAGAATGTTTGTACATAATAGCATATGTTATTTTGTTGAGGGTTGTCAAAATATAATAAAACCATATAGATCATATACATATAATTTTTAATGAACATAAAATGTACATTACTGATGATTCATATAATATGAAAACTGGTTTTAACTATAAAATAACATTTATTATATTCATATTAGTACTAAATAAAGGAGATTAATCACGAGGCTTACATACAATTCAAGAATCATAATTTACCCTTTGATGAAATACACATTTAATAAATTATCAAACATTATGAATCACCTTTAAGTTCATTTTGTTTTTCTTCCATTATTCGTTGTGCTTCTAATACATATTTATCGGCCAATGCAGTAATCTACATGAAAACATTGCATTAATAAAATAATATTAATTGCTCTACATAACATTTAATTTTAGCTTTAAGTAACATTTGATTCTACAAATTCTTTACATTTCATATAATACTTCTCAAAGGTTGTAATTAAAAATACCATAAGGTACTTTTGTAAAAATATATATTTGAGTTAAGATAACTTAATAACATTTCAGATTTTTTCAAATTAATTTTAATATTCATTTATAATTGATAACTTAGAATAATTGTTTCTTTTATAGTTATTATAACATGATAGATTAATTAATTTAAAATAAATATGTAAATGATTCTTACATATAACTTATTCTTAAATTAAACAGAATTAAATATTTATAATATATATGTTACGGGCAAAGTGGAAAATTCGGACAATGTATACAATGCTTGGGCATTGTATACAATGTCCGAGGTATATTGGGCAATGTAAATTGTGAAGTATTTATATAAAATAATCTGTATAATATATTATGTATAGGTAATCATCAAATGATAAATTAGCTTAAATTATACATTTAAAATATTGTGAAATACATTTATTCTAACAATTACATAATTAATAACTATTAAATGCTATGTCTATTCTCTGATTAAACACTAACTATTATACATAATTAATTAATTTTTATATTATTATTATTTTTATTTATATTAATTTATTTCAAATAACTTTAATTTTTTTTTTTTTACTAATTATACTATTTATTATACTATTTTTATTACATCATATTTCTTCAAGAGTTTATAATCATTTGGCTTCAATTTTGGGAATTATTCTTTGTATTAATTATAATATAATATTATGTTCAATTAATTTGTCGTATTTTAATTTGGTCAAGTACACATTATTCACATTTTTTTCATTTAACACAATATTCAATTTCGATTAAATGTTTTCATTTTAAACAAAATGTAAAAAATAAATAAATGTTTGTTTAAGCACTACACAATATAAACTGAGTGACAGTAAGTTATTTAACGGTTTCGTTATCGGGATATAAAGTGCATTCACAAAATGTCATTAGTGTTTAACCAAAGGATAGAAGTAGCATATAACTATTTATACTTTATAAAAAAAAAATTGTATATAAAAATTATTTGATGAAAAACATAATATTAATATATTATATTATGTAATATTAATAAATTGCAATAAAAACATAATATATTATGCAGATTATTTTGTACAAATACTTATTTATGCCCGGGCATTGTATACATTGTCCGAATTTTCCACTTTGCCCGTAACATATATATAATACATGTATATTATTTGAATAAATACAACAATAGCTAATGTTTATTATATAAACTTAACTATTCAACTACACTTAGAACAGTAACAAATATTTAAACAACATTTTGAATCAATTATTTATGTCAGCGACATGTTGTATTGCATTATTTTTAGAAGAATATAAACAAAAATAATAATGATAATAAATATCATCAAAGAAAGAAAAAAGTATCATAAAGTAATTTTTATTACATACAATTATTCATGAAGTTGAGAATAGTTAACATAAAAAAAAAAAAAAAATAGTTTAATCAAAACAATTGTAGAGGTAATTTTAGTATACTCATAGATTTTATATTTTCAAATAATATCATTAATTGGTAAATCCAAGAAGGATAACGATGATTAATGGCTATTTTTATATGGTTAAATATAGTAGAAATAGAAACTAAATAGCTCAACCAGTATTACAAGTTATACTGAAATAGTTACATCATGGGAAAAAAAATCACAATTTTATGTTTTTGATATATTATACATAGCTCATTTTGGTTCATTCCTGTATTTTAATTATATTGAAAAAAATAATAAATAATAATTTACTTTATATACCTGATTTTGTAAATTGTGAATTAAATCTATTGACAGAGTGTCATTGTCTTTAAGTGATTTGATATATTTATTTTGTATTTCTTTAATAATATCTTTACTTTTAACAAAAAGTGCTTTAGCACCTTTACTTAAATTTTCTCGGTGTTCTTTTGTAACTCTGGAATATGAAATTAACATATAGTATTTTTTTAAATTTTCTTATAATAATCATACATTACTTAGGTATTGGTATAAATATAGAAGTCTTATCTTGTTGAGGATTTAAATTCATACCAGAAGATTTCAATGATTCCAAAACTGCTGGAATTGCTAGTGGAAATGATGACATATTTAAAATTATAGTTTTAGGATTTTTTCTAACAATCTGTGCTAAATCTTGTATAACATATTCATCTCCTTCAAATTTAACTGGTAATGAATCCAATGCTCCTAAAAATGAATTATTTTTTAATAAGTAAATTATATAAATAGTTTAATTTTGTAAATAAATTACAAGCTTCAAAAAATTAATATTTTTATGTGATATTTTTGTTAGCAGTTATTTTCATTAAAAACTAGCATCGGCTGACATTTGTAAATAGTAATAATAATTTTTCTAAAGTACTATAATAAAAAAATGATACAATTATACAAGGTGTTTTCAATATGTATATATTTTATAAATTGGAGTGTATTGCTGAAGTTTGTCTTGTCATGGCCCAGAGACTGGTGGAGGAACTCAAAGATATTGAAGTTGTTTCTGATTGTTTCTGTTTGTCTGCATTCTACAATTAGATTTTTCACTGTAAGTGGAACTCAACAGAATATGTAAGTGGTTTGTTCATCTTTGTTAGCAGTTATTATTTACAATTAGAATTTAGAATTAATAACAACCAATATATCTTACATTAAGTATAAAAAGTTATAAATAAAATATAAATTACATCAATACTTATTATAAAATAAAAATGATAAACATTAATATTTATGAAATAATTTATATTAACATTACATCTAAGAAGTAATTCCAATAATTAAATAATTTCCATTGAAAACTAATATAAGTTATACTAAAAAGTTCAATATTATAGAAGCCTCAAAAAAATACCCATACTACAAACTAATATAAATTTGTCACTGAAAAAGTTCTCGAATGAATATAATTTATTTGAATGTTTATAACAAATAATAATTATTTATTATAAAAAAAAATTATATAAAAATAAACAATTATTAATTACTAATTAATAGTAGCCATAAGAAAACAAATGTATAAAATGTATAAAATTAATCTAAATGTATATTTTTGTAAAGTTTAAATTATTTAAAGTACATATACAAATATGGAAAATTAAAAAAATAACTTGTATACATTTTACCTGTAGAAGATCTTAGTGATAAATTTTTTATATAGTTATTTTTTAATAATATCACTGCTTTTTCCATTTCAGTTTTCATGATATTGTAATTCAGGTGCATTGCTAAAAGATTTTCATCAATTATTATCTTTTTTTGACCTAAAAAAAATGTTTGTATAAAATATAATGATAAAAAGAGTTTAAAATATATAGTACAATAAGTAAAAATAACTTTTATACTATGAGAATATTATTTCATTCAAGTGTTCTAAATTTAAAAATAAATATTTAAGAATACAAGAATATGACTAAAACTAATTCATTATCAAATAATAATTATTTTCAAATTTTGGTTAGTATAAGTAGTAAGTATAAAGAGTCAATTACTTTATAAAAAAAATCTTAAACTTCAACCAAATCATTGAAGAAAATCAAATTGAGCTAGTTTAACATGAATGGACTTATAAAATGTTGTACAGTAAATATTTGACTCAATTAAAGCATATACAAGGAATATGTAAAACAATGTGAAGTTTGTTCTAAAATCAATCGTACTTATCAGGCACCTTTATTTGATTTCTTGTCTTTACTCTTGGCGTAACTTCGGGTTACGAATAAATTGACTGTAGAGCGACGGGAGTCAGGGGTTATACCAAAAAATGTGGAAGACAGTCGTTTTGAGGATAACTCCATGTCCGTCCCGCGGCATTGCAAGGCGGTGACTATACAACTGGAAAACCGTCTGTGTTCCAGTAAGGTTACAATAACCGATCCCAAGGTGTTTGTTAGTTTTAACATGTCAAATTTTTTAAAAATTCAAACGAATAAGCTAAACTTGTATTGAAGTTTAAAATAGTCTTGATTAATCGTTATCATATTCGTTATCTTTTATCAGTCTCCAGTTTCACAGCCGGCTGCGATATCAGTCTACTGCTTTCAATGTTGGTTTACCAGTAACCAAGTTAGTGTTTCAAAAACCTTCATCGACGGCCATTTTATTTTGGATAGAAACAAAATTTACAATAAAATAACCGTGTATAACAATTGCTTTTTAGTATGTACACTTTGAAAATAGTAAAAATACGGTTCTATATCGAGTTGTCAGTGATGTGAGGCGTCACCTATATTGGGATCGTCTATGTGGTTGGCAAACACGAGCAATTACTATGTATAATTTAGAAAAAGCTATAAAGTACTGAGTTTGCAGTATATTTTGAATATTTATCTTCAAAAGTACAAGACTACTGTTAATAGTTATTTGGCAAAAGCGCTGTCTGTTGAGCGTAATACTTTCGTCGAAACAATTGTAGACGGTCTCCTCCAAATGTTATTCGCATTATGTACTTTATTCTTGCAATTTTTTCGACTCTTGTTTCTATTTTTTTTTTTTTTTTTTTTTTAACTACGGTTTGCACATTATTTTTTCTATTTACCGGATTTTGACGAGTTTAAACATAGAAGCGCAGTCGGTTCCGATTAGACATTTAAGAGGTAAGTCCGGCAAAGAAAGAAAAAGACAAACGAAATACGAATTTGCCGCCGTGGCCCGCAGTCGCGTCATGTTGATGTTGGCAACGTTGCGGTTGCTGCGTTGCCGGATCGAATCCGATCAAACAAAAAAAGTCAATGCACTCCGTCGACGTTGGTGTTCGTGTGTGTGTGTGTGTGTGTTTGTGTGTGTGTGTGTGTGAGTGTGCACCGCCCACCGTCATCACCATAGCCGCGTACTTTCGTGCCCCGTAGTTGTGTACGTGAAATTTTGTACAAGTCCGAATCGTCCACGACGCACGCACACGCACGCACGTCGCGCCGGAGCGGTCCCGTCTGTGCGAGTTTTTTTTTCTTTTTTTCCCTTTTCCCCTTTCTCGCTTGCACTACGGTGTTTGGCGTGTGCTAGTTCGCTGCTTCGCGGGCTGACGGTGTAGTTTTTGCCGTGTGTTTTCCGTCGTTGCATTGGCGGCTTCGTATTCTCCACAGAATCGTATTATGCGACAAACCCGACGGAATCGCAGCGCACATCACCGTTCAACAACATAGCATCGCCGTCGCCGACTTTTGACGCTCTGAACTTTTCGCCGAGTCCACGCCGCCGCTCATCCGAAATCGTGATTTTTTATTTATTTTTTTATTTTTATTTTTCCTGTCATTTTACATTCATTTACACTGCTCGTACGTTTTCGTACGCATTAGCCAACATTCAAGCGTATATTTTTTTGTTTGCACGATATTACAGTCGCAACAATCTCTTTGCCGGTCGTCATTCGCCGTCACCAGATTATTTAGTCATCATTATCTCGTCGTCCGTTTTGAAGCGGTTTTGCGAATATCGTTTGTCACTACTACTACCGCTACTGCTACCTACTACTTTTACTGCCACACGCCGCTCTCAAGACGTCGTAAGCAGCGGCACCCGACCACGGCGTTCATCGGATATTCAAATCCTTGCACACGTCGTTAATTCCACGTGAACAGCAGACATGGCCGGTAATTATAACACGATTTACTATTTATTCCCCTATTTGTATTGCTTCAGTGTTAATACTTCGATAAGTCCCCGTCCGACCGATTAAGTTCTATTTTCTGTGCCGGGCCGACGCTACCTTCGTGGCTCACATATTGTATTTCCGTTTTATCGGTCCCCTCCCCTCTCCAATAGATTTCTTAAGGCCCTTAACCATGCGAAATATTCTCGAAAATTCTACGTTTGTATAGGTTACATGTCATCGTGTTGGTTTTAATTTTCATGTGACTAAACTACATAACTTAGTCCTATTAAATACGATATTATAGATTTTCCCCAATGTGTGTACAGAAACTCAAACGGTTTAATTCATGCTATTGAAGCGAATATTAACTTGTTTCTATTTCTTGTTACAAACATTAATAATTTAATAGGGGGTTTGAGAAAATAATCCTTCTGTTGAAACAGCAGTAATGATGAAATGATATTGATAAAAATAAAATTGCCTTCTCTGTTAAATTTTGAGCGATACTTTCAAGTAACATGTTATTTAACTCAAATTACCACTTAAAATGTATATACATTTCACGTCATTACAATTGCCATAATTACATTGATTACAGATTTATGAATTTTTTTTTTTTTTTTTTGATATGTTAATTATGTAGGTATTGACTATGTTATATTTAATTGTTGTATAAATTACTATTTTTTCATGTATTTTGCTATAACTTAGTTAACCCATTTTCATTTATTTTGATTATGAAGAAGAGAAGTAGAGAAGAACATTTCTATACATTAGAACTTTCTATACATATTTATATACTTTTTTCTGTGTATTATCCCTAGTATTATATTTATTTGTATAATGTTATGATGTTTAAGAAATTTTGCAACATTTGTTGATTTTTTAGGATATAAAAACTTCCGTAATTCATTGTTATTAGTTATATAGGTGTATCAAATATTATAGGTTAGCAATTATAACATCTATTCAAATAATCCACGTTATTTATTTAATTGTATAATAATTGAGTATTACCATCATACTTAGTACAGTGTTCTCTCGTTTATCTGCTTCGCCTAGTACCGATATCTTCTGCAGATAGAACCATGTACATAAATATATACAAAAAAAAAGAAAGTTTTTTACATTATACATATATTCATCATTATGGTTAAATTAGTCATTGATAAAAGTCAGTCGTAAGTCGAAAAGAAGTGTTTTCAAACAAAAAATAGGTATAAATATTATATGTTACAATTTTTAAATAAAAATAAAAAGTGTTCCTATTTAATTTTTCTTAAATTCTATATAACATTACAAGATTACATTTTTTTAATAGTATAATTATTGAATTTTCATTTCAATTTAAATGTAACGGATTATCCTCAGAATTTGCTTATTCTTAAAGACATGCTATCATATTCCTTGAATAATCTAGAGTATATTATAGTTAAAATTTGCTTGTATATAACATAAAAATTCTTATAAGAATTTTTTCCACTAAATTAAGATGGACATCTTTAACAATTCTGATCTTAATTTAATACATAGTTTAAAATATTTTATAATGATTTTAATCACAAATAAAAGTTTTTAATTTTTTAAACTTTTTAGTAAGTGGATTGAATTAGAACTCTTCTTCTACTTCGCCTTCCTCCCAACTATTTGGGGTCGGCCACCCTTGTCCTACACCTCCACTTTACTCGGTCAATCACATCTCCTCTGCACACACCGACAGCCCTCATGTCATTCACCAAAGTCTCCAACCATCTCCTTTTTGGTCTTCCTCTTCCTCTTTTCCCTTCAACGTCCATCTTCATAACCACTCTTACTGCATTCGTTTCCTCTCGCCTCATCACATGCCCAAACCATCTCAGCCTATTTTCTCTCATCTTGTCCACAATTGGCACTACACCAACACTACCTCTCACGTATTCATTCCTTATTCTATCTTCTCTTGTCACTCCACTCAACCATCTAAGCATTCTCATTTCCGCGACACTCATACTTTGTTCTATTTGTTATATATAGTGGATTGAATGTCTAAATAATATAAAACAAAATAATAATATATGTATATTCTTGTACGTAAAATTCATGTATATATTTTATTGATATATTAAGTGTTAGGATTTTTTTTTTATTATTATTATTATATAAAATGTACAATGTGTACTTAATGACATAATGAGCAAATGTGATATAAGTGTTAGAAATATGATTTTTCTACTTTTCATCAAAATAAACCTGTAAACATTTAAAAATATATTTATATCTGGAAAACTTGAAAATAGACCTAGCTAACTCTAAATTAGTGTTTCTTTAACACCTTTAAATGATTTGCTTAATTAATGACATAAGATACATTATCAAAATGTGCTATCCTTACTTTGTTATATTACTTAGATATATTTTTACGAGATTAAAAATAAAATTGAATATTAATAATATATGTAATTTGAATTTGAATGTAAAATTTTTGTTTTAATATTTTCAACAGCTTATTTATCCTTTTCATTTAACAAATATGCTTTTATATATATACTTAACCAATATGGTTGTATGAACTAATATTAGTAGATTTGTTCATCTATTGTAAATACCTATTGATATATAGTAGACTATTTTATATATTAACTGGTTTTATATTGATTCATTGTGATTCATTACTACCTCATTTATAAATTCAAGATCAATTAGATTCTATTTTCATATCATTTAATTTATACTTAATTGTAATTTGTTATCATAACACATGTATTTAATATTTCATGAACTCCTTCTTAATCATTTGTAAATAAAGGTCATTTACAACTTATTAGTTTTTATATTTTGAAAATAGAAATTGGTTCAAAATTTATTTAAATGGTTTTTTTGATTTATCATTATATATTATTATTCAAATTAAACTTTTAATTTAGAATCCATTTTATCTGTTTTTATAATTAGGCTAAATGTTGGCTAAGTGTATACAATAGGATACTTAAAATGCCTGATTTTCAATGTTCAGTTATAAAATAAAGAGCTAATAAAAATTCATTATTTATATATTTAAATAAAGTATCTTCATGAAAAATAATTTAATTTTCAACATTTAACTGTTTCAATGGTAGAAAATTATATTTTGGAATCTACAAGATTAGCTGTGGTTCTATTGATGTATGAATGGATTTTATTTCATCCTTGTTATTCAACAAAACCCATTTTTCTCCTAACAATTCATTACTCCACTTTTCAATATTTATTAAATAGAGTTTTATGAAATGGTAGTATTTAATATTATTTACTATTGAGTTTTTTTTTAAATATCTTACATATTTTTATCATATTTTACCACTAATTGATAAAATATATATATTTTTTAATTGGTCTATTCATTGTTCCACCTTGTACTTGGAACTAAAATAAATTTAATACACATTTTTAAAGATAAGACTAAATCATAAAATTATATTTACCCATTAAAAATGTCTTAAGTTTATTTGTTGTTTATAGAATGTAATATTGAATATATTCAATTATTTTTTCTGTAAATTTAACTATGCTTTATTGGTTTTTTGCAGAAGATCGAGAATCCAGTGATCGGAAACATGAGAAGTCAAAAAAACGTGATAGGGTTAGTTACTAATACATGTTTTTTTTTTTACCTATATTTAAATTTATGAATTTAGTGAAATAATGTCTGTACTAACTATTTGTTTTGGCACTTGTGGAGTACGCTTTATCCACAGTTTTTATTCTACTATTTTTAATGACAATAATATTCCTGATCCAATTATTTCTCAAAATCTAAATAAAGAGTATAAACATATAAGTGAATCAAACTTTTTTGAATTAAAATCAAATGGTTTTTTGGAACCCAGATGTCTTTTAATTGATATTGGCAATCCAAATATTGGTGATACCCTTAGACAGTATAATAATTGTCACTGGGGATTTGGACAAAATGCATTAGAGTTTAATTTTGTTGAAGGTTCAACAAATAACTGGTCATATTGCTATTTTGTAAAAGGCCCTGAAATTATTGAAGATGTTTCTAGTAGATTAAGAATAGAAATAAATAAAATTGATAAAATTGAATATTTTTTAATAATATTGTCACCTTCAGGTGGATGTGCAGGATCTGCCTGTTTCATTCTTGAAAAATTAAAACATGATTTTCCCAAAATATCATTTATTTTAGTTTTCATCATGCCATATCAGTCTAAAGATGCTATCCAAAATTATAATATTTCATTCACTATTAACAAACTGTATAATTTAACAGAATGTATTTTCTTGTTTGAAAATTCAGTTTTGCATAAAATTTGTCAAGCTGGCCATTCAGAGGCCAAAGTTTCATTTGATGATTTGAATCAAATAGGCAGCAAACAGTTGATATCTGTATTTCAACCTATAGAAAATCAAAAATTTCCTTATTTCCTTTCTCTTGTGCGCGATCAAAAATATAAACTTTTAAAATTAATATCATCTCCAAATTATAGAAAAGAATATTCTTCTTATGAATCAACTCCGAGATGGGAAGCAATAGTAAATCAAAGTATACGTTCCCTGAATGTATCTCCTTGTGTTTCTTCTGGAAATGTGGTTATATATCGAGGTGATACATCTAATTTGACTAAACTAAATTTTGTTGAAAAGTTGAATAATATAACTTTTTCGAATAGTATTTTAGAGGAAAACAAATTTTTGCAACTGATTCAACCCAGGCATTTTATGGGTTCCAAATATTTAAGTGTTTTATCAAATAATTCGAATAATGTTTCAGTTTTAAACAATGTAGTAAAATTAGCTAAGCGAGCTTTTTCGCATAAAGCATTTGTACATCATTACACTCAATATAATACCAATATTAATGAATTTAAAGATGTGTTTTCTAATGTAAATCAAATAATTAAGGACTACTATGAGTTAGAGTGATTTTTACTAGTTTTTTTTTTTTTCTTATTTATTTTTTTTTTCATTTATCAATTTGTAGATCTCATTATAAATATGTAAATTTTTCTAGTCAGTTGTCACATGTTAGACTTATATGTTCCTAGCTATTATTTCACTTTTATTCCTAATATGAACCAAACATTTTTAATTAGTTATTAATACAACTATTCATAAATACTTATAGAAAGAACTATTATTATTATTATTATTATTATTTTTTTATTTGTGTGCTAGTATCATAATTGTTTAAAACATGAATGAATGTCATTCTAACAATAAATAATTATTAATTTTAATATAACACTGGCGTGTTTATTATATTTTTCATATATTTTCATTCTCATCCTACAGCTGATTGAAGTATTATATATTAATTATATTTTATTTTAAAACTCAAAAAGAACATCACATTTATTATTTGCAATATTATATACAACTCTTAAAGTGTATTTAACAATTAGTGTTTTATTTAGGAGGTATTTTGTGATATCTTTTAAATAAAGTAGATGGTAATATGTTAGTGCATTTTTTTCGATTATAAAAATAGTTGGTAAATCAATATGATTAAAATAAATAACTTTTTAACAGAACCCATTTACGCCTATTCAACTATAATTAATATTATTATTAATTTTATCGTGTGTGTAGGTTTATGTGGTTAATTTTGGTTTTGTTTTTTATAAACGGTTAATCATTGTTAGTGTTTTAATCAACATTATGTGTTTGGTTATTTAAATATTTTTGTAATTTTTATTTTGTTAATCAACATCAACAGACAATTGTCTCAATTTTCTTATGAGTGATTCATGACCACCCAGTTGTACACCGATCAAGTTGAATAGGTGTACATGAGGTTTTTATATAAATCAAAGGTAACATTTTTGAATAATGTACACAAGGCCTTTTTTTATTTATCACTATTTCATAATCATTAAAACAATTTAAACTTTTTTGTTTTTTATTTTATAAAATTTCCTTTTTAAGTCTGTATAATTTTTATTTTTTTTTTGTATAAATAATGGTTTGGTATTAAAATTTTAATTTAATAAAAGGGGCCTATTTTCTTTTGTGAATTTTATTTCTAATAGTCAATTTTTTTCTCCACAGGAACACGAAAAAAATGGTGTTAGCAAGAAAGAAATTAAAAGAGAATACAAAGATGAGCCTTATGATTCTGGTTATCATTCTCAAATCAAGAGGGATTACAAATTAAATCACAGTATTAAAGAAGAAAACTATTCTGATGATGATTATTTGTCTAGCAACAAGAGGAAACAAAGTGATGATGATTATTCTGTCAAGGATGAAAAACTATCTGATGATGATGTACCTTTATCTAATAGAAAACGTAAACATTCTGTAAGTAGTGAAGACGATGTTCCTCTGAGCGCTCGAACAAAGCATATTAAAAAAGAACACAACAGTAGTCATAAAAAACACAAAAAAGATAAGGAACATAAGAGTAAGCACAGAGAAAAAGAAAGGAATCATTCATCTAAGGATTCTAAACATAAAGAGAAAAAAGAAAATAATACATCACAAAAAGAATCACCTATTAAAAGTCCCACTAAAAAGAAAAAAGAAGAAGAACCACAAGAAGTATGGAAATGGTGGGAAGAGGAAAAAAAAGACGATGGTGTTAAATGGAAGTTTTTAGAACATAAAGGGCCAGTTTTTGCTCCAGCATATGAGCCACTACCAAGCAATGTTAAATTTTATTATAATGGTAAGGTAGTTGCTCTTTCAGAGCCTGCAGAAGAAGTTGCAACGTTTTATGCGAAAATGCTTGAACATGATTATACGACTAAAGAAGTATTTAACAAAAATTTCCTTAAAGACTGGCGTAAAACAATGACACATAAAGAAAAAGAGTTAATAACTGATCTTTCGTTATGTAATTTTAAAGAGATGAATGTATATTTTACAAAGAAATCAGAAGAGCGTAAAGCTATGAGTAAAGAAGAAAAAAAGAAAATTAAAGAAGACAATGAGGCTTTGCAAAAAGAATATGGGTTTTGCACCATTGATGGTCATAAAGAAAAAATTGGCAATTTTAAAATTGAGCCCCCTGGTTTATTCAGAGGACGAGGTGAACATCCTAAAATGGGTATGTTAAAAAAAAGAGTAATGCCTGAAGATGTTTTAATTAATTGTAGCAAAGATTCTAATATACCAAAACCACCCCCGGGTCATAAATGGAAAGAGGTCAGACATGACCATTCTGTTACATGGCTAGCTAGTTGGATAGAAAATGTTCAAGGCCAAGTTAAGTATGTCATGTTGAATCCATCTTCTAAACTTAAAGGTGAAAAAGATTGGCAAAAATATGAGACTGCTAGGAGATTGGCAAAATCTATTGATAAGATTAGAGAAAACTATATTAATGATTGGAAATCTCGAGAAATGCATGTAAGACAAAGATCAGTGGCTTTGTATTTTATTGATAAATTGGCATTGAGAGCTGGAAATGAAAAAGATGAAGATCAAGCTGATACGGTAGGTTGTTGTTCGTTGCGTGTGGAACACATCCAATTACATGAAGAATTTAATGACAAAGAATATGTAGTTGTATTTGATTTTCTTGGTAAAGATTCCATCAGGTATTACAATGAAGTACCTGTAGAAAAACGTGTTTTCAAAAACTTGAAGATTTTCATGGAAAATAAAAAAGGTAATGATGATTTATTTGATCGTTTAAACACATCAATATTGAATCAACATTTACATGAACTTATGGATGGACTTACTGCTAAAGTTTTTCGTACGTTCAATGCTTCATGGACACTTCAACAACAATTAGAAAAATTAACTGATCCAAATGTATCTGTAGCTGAGAAAATTTTGCAGTATAATCGTGCAAATCGTGCAGTAGCTATTTTGTGTAATCATCAACGTGCTGTTCCAAAAACTCATGAAAAATCAATGGGAAATTTAAAAGAAAAAATTCAAAATAAAAGAGCGCAGGTTAAAGAAGCTAAAGAGCAATATAAACAAGCCAAACGAGATGTGAAAGATGGCAGTGTGCATTCCAAGACACAATTAGAAAAAAGGAAAAAAGCTTTAGAACGATTAAAAGAACAATTGACTAAATTGGAAGTGCAGGAAACTGACAAGGAAGAAAACAAGACAATTGCTTTGGGTACGTCCAAATTAAACTATTTGGACCCCCGTATATCAGTGGCCTGGTGTAAAAAATTTGATGTTCCTATTGAGAAAATATACAATAAAACACAAAGGGATAAATTCAGATGGGCTATTGACATGGCTGGACCAGACTATGTATTTTAATTTTGGATGAAATGGAACAACCCGAGTAGATAGTTGCAATTTAAAATCAATTTTACTTTGATTTTCCTAATAACATAATTTCTATGATGAAATGTGTTTCTAAAATAGTTATTGGTTTAGACTAATTTACATTTTTAGAATTGTCATTGTAAATTGGTTTTTGGATTAATTAATGTTTCTTTAAAGCCCCTTTTTATTGTATGGTTTTTTACAATTACTCAACAACTTTTTTTTTTTTTTTATTATAGTATCCGTTTAGTTATTGAATGCTAAACCTTATTTTTTTATTTATTTTTTTTTTTTGTACCTTATACTTCTGATTGTAAATTGTGATAATGCTCTCGTAATTTGATTAATAGTGTTTTGTATAAAATAGAAAACAAATTGAAACATATTTTGATGTACTTTCAAATAATGGTGACTTTTTTATGTTATAATTATTAAGGTATTACAAATAACTGTTTTACTTAATATTAATACCTATAAATAAAAAAGTGGTTCTTCCAACATATAATATTTGAATTTGACTTAATTTCATAATTGATGTATTAAATGACAGTTGCAATATTATTTTTACTTAATACATCTGTACAGAATTAAATTAATTTTTAATTAAAGCTTTAAAAATTTAAATTTTATAATTTACATGTTTTATTTATATATATATATATATTTGAATATATTATATACACACTATCATTAAAAAAAAATACTTCTTATGATTTAAATATATTTTAAAACATTGTAATCATTTAAAATATATGTATACCTAAATATATATGTATAAATAGGTACTAAAATTGTATTTGTATATTGTATGGTTCAAAATTTAATTAAATTCAAATAAAACAATTCATTCAATAATGGTTATATTTTATTGTTATGATTTTATATATATATATTAAATAATCATTACCTTTTAATAAAGTTAAAGTTACTTCATCAAGGAAGAGGGTAGAAATAGTATATTCATCCAGCTAGCCAAAAAGACTTAATGTATTTATTCTAAGTATGGATTACTACAAGTATTAGAAAATTATTGTATCATTTATTATACCAATAAAACCAAAATGTTGAATAGTTGTTGTATTGAAATTTTGGTGAAAAATGGTGAAAAATAGTTTTTTAATTTTTCAAAATAATAATTGGCAACACACATTGAGGTTAATACTTAATAAAGTATATTGATCATTGTTTTATAATCATTTTACATTTCAATTACATTTATTATTAGCTCAATTTCTTTTCACTATTTTGATAAAAGTTGAAGCTTACATTTATTTAACTGCTAAGGGTTAGGTTAGGTTAGCTTTTTTTTATGTAAAGGTTTATTTTTCTTTCATCAAAACTGCTCCTTAAACAATGATATTGCACTCATCAAGTTCCAGAATCACAAAATAATTGCGTTCACACATATTGTTATGTTAATTGGGTTATTGATTATTAATGATTAAGAGTATTTTAATGTTATAAAATGCGTACCTTTAATTACATAGTGATAAGTAGTACATACACAGTACTATTATTACTATAGATATATAGAACTATTTTTTTATTTTTGTGGAGAACCTGTTGTATTTTTATTTACCCGGTTTAAATCGTTAAATTATTGAAACATTCGGACAGTAGAAATAGTGGTTTATTCCATCAGTATTGTTTTATGAAATTATAAAGAACTTACTTGTATGTGTTATGGTTCGAGGTATATTCAATTTGATTATCTACTGTAAAAAATTGAAAAATTATCTCTATAAATTGTATTGTGTGGTTTAATTTTCAATCTAAAAACGTGTACGTGAAACTTGTGCAGTATTTCATTTCTGGACAACGAAAAAACATTATTGTAAAACCAATAAGTGAAGTCGTTATATTCCCTGTACTCTAACTGATTAGTAAATATTTTAAAAGTGACTCTGACCCCAAGCAAAGTGAATTTTTTTCTAAAAGTAATCATTTAGTGATGATAACTAGATAGTGTAGGTACTTTGCAGATATTTATTTCGTAATCTATTCACATTTGAAGTCTCGGTTAACGTTTATTGTTACATTACATTATTGGTAACCTGACTATAAGCAATTTATCCCGACGGACGTTGTTCACTACCATCGAACGTTGACTGAAAAGTCATAGCCGTGTTTTCCCGGACGTATGATGTGTTCCGTCCGTCCGCGCCCGTATTGTTTAACACACGTTGTTGTAAAATTTTATTCAAACGTCCCGCAGTACCGGACGGTCACGGAAATCATCGGACGCTATCCAGTAGTAATAACAGTGTATCATTGTCATTTACGGGTACCTGCACCATGGTTGTTCGTCGTTATTAATTCGCGATGGCACCGACGTGCATTGTATACGCACGCCTATCACGTATGTGCGCTAAAATGTTTTAGTAAAGTTATACGATTCAGTCGTACAATAAAACTTCAACATATTGCTATCGCGCGACACATTTTATTTCCCCTCCGTGTGGACGCGTGATTAAATATTCACGAGCACGATTGTGTAACTATCAAAACTATACATAATTACTTGTGTGTAGGTTATACTCGCACGTGCAACATTGTAATAATAATAATTATTATTATTATTATTTGTTGCTATTGTAAACGTACACATATTACACGTTTAAACATCTAAACATTTTACGATTGGATTCTGAACGAAATTGAAATCGTCGGTGTACGACCATCATAATCTATCCATATCGTGTCCGTCGCGAATGGGTATTTATTTGTATCGCCCACGATGTTGATTATTTCGTTCTGAGGCTTTAAAGGAATTGTGCACATCTAATGTTATCTCGTACCTATTTATATGTACAGGATCATTATTATTATTTTTTTTATTATTATTATTATTATTATTATTATTTATTTTTATTTTATAAGAAACATATTTACTAATTTGTTCAGTCGGTTCATGTGTATTTCTATTTATTTATAACACTATAAGCATTTAAAGTTTAGATGAGCAGAGTAATGCACAGATACTTCTACGAGGTACCTTGGCCCTCTGTCGCTCAGCTAATTTAAACTTAAAATAATGTTTGATACATCGATGTTTTTAGAGAGATATTTTGTTAATACAATTAAAAATATTTAATGTCATTAAAATTAGATTACAAATTTTTATAAACTGTTGCGATTAAAAATTGGAAGTAAATCGCAATACTTTTATAATATAATATTTTTCTATTACAAAAGAAAAAAAAAAGAGTTGCTTGTTCAAAAACTTACTTTGTATGTCTTGTTGATAATGTATAGGTAAGTCTAAAAACGACGTAACATTATAATTTGCATCTATTTAGTACCTGCATCGGAATAATTACGGCTATGGTATAACTGCTAGCCTACTCTCGTGTCGTCTGTTGTAAGCGACGATAATATAATTATATAATTATCTTCGCTTGATTTTTAATTTTTCTTCGCATTCGTTTTCCCGCACCCATCGTTTGAGACTGCATTTTGTTTGTAAAATCACGATTTCTCTTGCACATAAAAAAAAAACAATAATAATAATAATAACAATAATAATAATAATAATTTAAAAATATATTTGTTTATTGCTAGCGCCTACATACGGAAAACGACGCACAGCATATTCCGCACCCGTTAATGATAGCGTTTTATTATCCTCTTGCTTCAATCCACATAATCCGCCCATTATTTGTTGTTTTTAGTATTATATGTCGAAGTTTCCCATTGAGATGTTTACAATATGTATTTGATTCACCGGTCTTCAACGGTTTTCCTAATGATGTGTTTTAAGGGACTTTTGAGAATGTTAAGTTCCCCTGTATATTTAAGAGCGATTTAGAATTTTATATTATGCGTAGATATGATAATTCACCTGGAATCTTAGTTAAAATAAAAATAAAATAAGTTCGTCATACTATCATTCGTCTTTCTACATTAATTATATTTTATCGAACTTACCCAAAAATAAAATTGTAAATTATTCTCAGTTATACTTATTATATTAAAAATGTACAAAATGTCTTTACTTCGCATCAAACATTTGTCAGAGTTGTTCATATTGCTTGTAATATAAGTATTACAAATATAACACAATGTAGGAACCACTCATATTTTTCTGTTCCTTGTAAGGCTAAGATTAATGGTTTTCCCAAACTTTTCATTGTTACAGATTTTCAAGCGATAACAATGATTTATTTTACATTATCATGACCTTACTCTGGTTACTTTTGGTTTACATTTTTATTTGGTCAATAAAAATCTTTGTAGGTTTGCATGTATTTAGAAATCGCGATATTATTTTTTAACTATATTAACCATAATGTTTTGGATGCTTTTTGCGTGATTCATCAAATCTAAAAGGCGTCACTAATTATTATGTGCGTGTGATTTTGATCGCAGCCTGCAGCGAAGAATATCCTACGGATCTGGACGGAAGAGGAGAAGCTGCAGCTAGCCGAGGCCATCGATATGTTCGGCACAAGCGATCCCAGAAGACTCGCCTCTCGCATTCCCACGAAATCGACCTACCAAGTGGTGCAGATGCTGCGGCAGTTGCGGATAAACAACCGTCGGGAAATCGAGAGCGTGGACATGAGGGAGCTACGGTTCGTCGTTCTGAATGACATGGACGATTTGTTCTTAGCCGGTGGCACTAAACCCTTAGAAGTGATGGACAAGTGGATGGACTATCTGGAGTCGTTCTACGGCAATGAACGGCAGTTCGATAAGTTTAAACTGTTTTCCAAAGCTTTCCTCATCATATCTGAGTGTATGCCCGCCTCGAAAAGTTGCGTGGACAACATAGACTTCAGGTTTGAATCGTTAAGTTTATTGAAAAAGTATTAGTATAAGAAAAAAAAAATAATAAATGTATTAATAATAAGGCTGGGCATTAACGAGTTAAAAAATTAAAATTAAGTTAAAACGTGAAGTTAATATTAACTACGTTAATTATTTTTTACTTTATTTTTAAACTAACTTTTAATTTAATAAGTTACTTTTTTAATGTGTATACCGTGTTAACTTCAAGTTAATTTTATATACAAATAAAAAGTTAAGTTAAATTTGTTTATAAACTTTTTCAAATAATTGTATTTATCTGAGAAATATTATAATATGTAGGTAATCAATACTCGATAAAGATCTCATATCAATGTCTGAAACTATACAGGGAATTCCTAAAACCATACAATTTACAATTATTACTATATGAAAATAATTTAGGTTTGTTACTCATAAATTAATCGCTTCATGCAAAAAGTGGTAAAAATGGTTTTGTTTTCACCAAATTGTGGACTTAAGCCCTTTTTTCATGAAGCTATTCAAATACAATAAATTACTTTGTAATCGTAGAAATGATATTTTAAATTCTGAACGGAGTGAAGAATGTATTGATTTTACAATGATGTGTGTTTTTTTTTTTATTTTTTTATTTTTTTTTGTGTCTGTCGACACGATTTGGGGCAGTAAAAATGCTTCGATTGCCTTATGTAGCAACTTTTCTGAAAGGAAAGTGAATCTATTTGGTACTTTGGGGGGGTCAAAAGTAAAAAATTTTCAATATTTTTTAAATGCGACGGGAAAAACTCTTAAAAATTTTGGGAAAACCGTGAGTTTTTACGCAAAACTAGTTTTCGACATCATCAAATTTTTTATTTTGCTATAACTCAAAAACTAATCGATGTAAATACTTGAAATTTTCACCAAATGTTTAGATTAGCGTTCTCTATACACCGTTAAATTTTCGACTTTTATTGAGCTATTTATAGACAATTGAAATTTTCTATTTTTTTAAATAACGATAAATTTTTTTTGGCTGGCCAGAAAATCTTGAAAATTTAATACAAAGTTTCTTATAAGTTGTTCCTTAAGTGATAAAAAAAAATCTAAAATCGTAAGTCACAATTTTTTGTGTTCAAAAGTGCTCAAAGTTCCAATTTATACGAAATATGTAAAAATCACGATAATTTGCAAGTTATTTTGTAGATAAAAATTCATAAAATTTTTTCTGTTCATACTTAAGGTTCAAAATTTTAACACTAGGTTATCTATAAGCTACTCTTCAAAAATCTTTAAAAAAATTTCTACCGGAATTAGAGGAAAAAATTGTATGACTGTTTGAAATTTAAATATTTACGAAATTGCATAAAATAGCGATTTATTTTCAAACGATTTTAAATATTTGTTATAATTCAAAAAGTATGAGTCGCAGATTTTTGAAATTTCTACCAGCTGTTAAGATTGGTATTTCCTTTATGTCATATTTTTTTCAAAATATTATATTGATTTTTAAGCCACTTATAGTATGCATTTAAAATATTCGATTTTTTTACATTTCTTTTTTATAATCGGTGATAAAAAAAATTTGGATCGTACAAAATACTTGAAAATTTAATAGAAGATTCCACAGAAGTAGTTCTTAAAGTCATTCAAAAATTATTAAAATCCATAGGCACAATTTTTTTTTATAAGCGTTTGAACAGCGAATATTGACATAAAATTACATGTAAAATATAATATAATGTATAATATTCTAGACTGACAAAGATATCAGTTTTTTTTTTAAATGCTCTAACTCAAAAACGAAAAACTGCAACAACTTGAAATTTTCACCAAATCTTTATATTGACGTTTTCTATACATGGTTCAGTTTTCAAAGTATTTTGACATATTTTGACTTATTTATAGACAATTTTTCTAAATTTTTCGTTTAAAAATAAAATATACTTATTACAATATTTATAAATAACAATGTATTATATTCTAGACTAACATATCATCTCCGTTCAGAATCGTTTTTCGTATACAATGATACCTATCATTGAATTCAAATTTAACAAATCCATTATAATGACCTATCCTATGAAGAGTCGCACTCCACCCCCAAGTGTACAGCAGAGCGATGCCCATCCGGTTCTTTTTTATTACTGAAAGTATTTGATGTATATTTTATTTAAAAACTGTTATTAATATTATTGATATTTATTGCTTTAATTTTTCATCGTACAGTTTACCGAAGGTTAGAATATATGTTGATTTGAGTGAGGTTTTATATATATATATATATATATATATATACATTAGTATATATTTAGATGACTTAGCTAGAGGTTATTTTTTAATAGTATTAAATATTTTATTCTTATTGAGCCGGTCATTATTTTGTTCTGTCTTAGCAAATATTGAAATTACGTCCCTGCTTTTATTATATTTTCATGTTGAAAATTGTTTAACAATTTAATAACATACCATACATTTATATGTTATTCTTAGTATGTAACTTCAAAGTCTATTGTAATTTTTTGTTTTTTAATCTTCTAGGAAGGTGTACTATTTCTTGTACCGGGTCTTCAATAACTATTACTTATCGAGAAACTACAGAGATACCCATATGGATAAATACTTGCACGATTTGTTATTGCGTGTATTGGAAGACATCGAGTATACGTCTGACAACGAGAAAATAGCCATGCATAATTTAGTGTCGAACTGGACCAGCGTGAATAGAAATAATTCTCTAAAAGTTTACGGCAAACCGACGGTTCATAAATTTGATAACGACGCAGAAGTGAGCATGCATTTGTACGAATTATTAAGTTATTGATACAGCGTGGTTGTTATGAAATTTTATCCTTCCGATTTCTCGAAATATTTATATACTTTTTCTTAATTGATATTTTCTGGGGTTGTATGGCCATTGTATATATAAATATTACACAGATGTATAGCCAGTAATTGAAAATCAAAGTAATTAATGAAAAAAGGCTAGTTTTTATGCTAGAACAATATCATATCCAAATGAGCTATTTCAGTAAATCTCTTTGTAATTATAAAAATAAAACAATTCAAAATACAGTCAGATTAGATAATATTGAAATAACTATAAGTGTTCGTGGCATTCGTTAAAATAATCAAGTATGAATAGACGGTTGTATCGGAATATTATAGTATAATTACGTGTGGTATTATTGAAGTTTTACTGTATATTGTAATTTTCTTGTTTCTTGTATAGGTACGTACGCGAAGTATCTAGATGCTAATGGTAATTTATTTCTAATCGCGTCTCTCGCTTTACATTACGTGTTCATTTGGTTTTATATATTTCTAATTATTCCACAATAATACAGAGTACCTGTAAGTACCTACGATACACATGTATCGCTCTATCTTCGAGAATTATATGTTTATCCTTGACAGCATATAAAACATTTCTCAACAACGTTACACTATTTCGAGTACTTCACATGCGTCTGATTTTCCGTTTCATTCAAACAGTAAACGTAGCTGAATTTATTGCAATGTGCGGGACAGCCGAACTATCCGACTATGTATTAATTTTCGAACACAAAATGTAATTCGTTTCATTTTAATTACTGAATTATTATATTATTATGTTTAAGTAAATTATGGTTTTCATTAATAATACATAATGCATCCTCCCGTCCTCCGTAATAATAATATATTCACATGCTATTCATAAATTCTATTGTTTTTGTTTTCTTATTATTGCAAACAACCACCGCGCACGTTAATCTACTTACGTGGCCTAACCTTGTGCTCTTTAACTACTTACATTTATAGTTTTCCTTCGGCCGAACAATAATTATGTCACATGTGCAACGAAAATAAAAATATACCACATGATTATGCGATAATTGTTTTCCACGATTAATTTGTATACCACATACACGGTACGGTGGACCGTCCTGATTTGGTCCACAATTACATATGTATAATGTATATGCATATTATATGTTCGATGTGTATAGTACAACCGCCGAACAGTTTATAACGAATTATTTGATCAATCATTATATCACAATGTTTGCATGTTTTTCTTTTCGCCAGGACGTTAAACCGATTTTGGAGAAAACGGAGTTCAAGGTGGTGTCGCACCCGTTGATACCTAGTTTCAACCCACTGTACTTCAAGTCGAACAGCTCGTACTCGGATAAATGATTTCTCAAAACAAGTGCTATATTTTTTCAATTTTTTTTTTCTCCAAAGGTTCTGTTGTAAACTCCTGACGACTCGTTATAATATTCGTGACCATTTTGTATGACTGTATTGTTTTTATTTTATTTATTAACTCCTAATAATACAATTCCTTTCGTGTACTACTAGAGATTTTTAAAATAAAATAAAAATGTGGGTGCGTCATTTAGAATCTTATTTGGCCGTACTTATTTGAACTTGGTATCATTTATGTTACTTCGTAAGACTTACGAGTATGCTACAAAAAAAAAAAAAAAATCAATTTGAACCATTTTCAGTTACATTTGACTACAACGATGCGACATTGGTAATAATGCAGTTGCTGTTTATCGGCATTTGATTACTAGTGACGCGTACGCGTGATTATTCTTTGCGCCGACGTTTATACACTATCTTTAAATATGCCTGAAATCCGTTTCGTCATATAGCTTACGGAATGAGAGAATGTGATTCGGTTCGCAACAAACACAGGCGCGGTAGTTACGTTACGCGCTCGCGTATCAACAACACCGCAACGATACGTGATAGGTTAGGTTATAGTCTATTGAGCTTCGTTGTGACGTTAACCACCGCTCCAGGGCCAATTAAATCGTGACGAACGCGACCTTCGTGATTATACTATTTGTTTTGTTTTCGTTATTATTATTACTATCATCAGTGTACGTACGAGTTAATATATATATATATATATCAGTCCTGACGATTTGCTATCGGTACCCGTAAACGTGCGCCCGACGATCCGATTCGTAGGAAATGAAAAGCGCCCTAGCCGATGATACATACAACGATTAAACGGACTATTATAATAATAATTCTACAATGAGTGTTCCGCCATCGGGAGCGCTTCCACGGAGCGTCGGTGATCGGATTTTTACCGGCGCGCCGTCGTTGTACGTTTTACGATCCTTTTCGGCGTGACCTTCGTACCCGTGAACATGCACGAGTATTTATTATGTGTTCCATAAACTCTTTTCGTACCCACCACCCGTATCCGTCTTACGCATCGGTCCCGGTTGAACAGATTTCTTTACCATTTTTTTTTTCCATCAATAATCGTACAATGTTCCCATTATTCCGCGCGTGTTTTGCTACTGCATCCTACGATATACGTTCATAACATAGGTGCCTACGCGTAGCGTAATAATACGATACACAATGCCGTAGTATGTTCTGGATACGTAATTTACGTTTTTTTTTCTTTTCTGTATAGCGATTAGTAATTAATAATATTGCCGCACCAGAAACAGTAACAAAGCTGCACCGCTGCTTGTTTGATTTAGGTGGAGGGGGGAACTGAGTACACCAACTGAATTCTCAGACGTTCTAGCCGTACCGTTTTGTCGAAAAATTGACGCATGGAACGATACTTTATTTAAGTTTGTTCATTACAAAATTACAAAAGTTAAATTTTTTTATAAAAAAAAAAACAAATCGTTTAAAAAATGTATGCGTGTGTGTATGCTACGGTGCTACTTAGTGTTACGGGGTTTTGATACAGCGGTACGTGACAAATTATAATAATCAAACGTTAACATCGACCGTTTTTGTTGACATACACAATCGCATACCATTGCGCAGAACACCTGTGATTTATTTATTTATTTGTTATGATTAGAATTTCGAACCGATTTTAGCCTCCATGGACAAGAAATACTCATTGGCTTGCGGGTAACTCGTTTGAGGGTGTTGTAACGGGACGAACACGGTTATGTGCAGTTTTTAATTAGTTAGGGAAGCAATATTTGTATACTTCATCGGAGTCGAGCGCTAAACAACACCATAAAGGGCCTAACACATCACTTCAGCCAACGCGCGATTACAACGGAGAAATCGTGATTTATCCGGTTGATTTTCGACCGGTGCGTGTAATTATCGCGAATAGAACTAGACTGCCACGTGAAACGTCGGAAGTTTAATATATTTGTTACGGCCAACATTTAATTTCGATCGATCCTACGAACGCCTTACAGCAATTTTGATTATAATAATAACTATGGATATAGACCACTCAACATTTATAGTTATTATTTTGTACCATAATATTGTTACAGAGTATTCAGTCACTTATTACGCTGTATCTATTTGAATAAGACTATTTCACGTTCCCTAGTTGAAGTATTCTGCGGATGTTGTTTAAATTTTTGCTTTTTTATTTTTTTTTGTCCGTTCATACAAAACAATGGTAAAATATAGTAAATACAAACCGTGTAAAAACATCATGTCGGGTATTAACATTATGTCAAGCTATTAAGTTTCAAAACCAGCCGAGACTGCCGACATCGAGTACGTGACTGAGATAACTGAATGCACGACGATATCTTATTTTATTGTATGTAAATAGTTTCGTAATAACATTTGATGAGTAGGTATTCAAATTTTGTTTTCAGAAACTGTGTTAGCCAAAAATATGTACTGTACACGTAGCGCCGACAGAAGGGACAACTGCCCAGGGTCTCGCGTCTGTCATGAGATTTAATAGTCTGTAATAGTAATAATAAATTAACAAACAATAATGTAGCTTTAACGCTTCGGTGATCAGTTGCAATATCCATACGAAGGAATAAAACACTTTTACTCGATTCATGTAAAATAGAAACACACGTCATACGAGTACTGGAGCATCCGATAAACATTTTTTTGGTTTTACGAAAAAAAAAAAAATTAGGGCCCCGTTAAATCTGCTCCGGCCCCGCAAAACATTCCGCCAGCGTTGTGTATACGTGTGTACAATAATACGTAATAGTAATGATATCAAAAGTAAGTAAACAATAATAATAATATTCGTAGTACGTATACAATATTTTACATCCTTTCTACGCGTGGACGTTCGTGTACGATAACGATTCCGTATAATGTACAAATGTAATGTATACGATAAAATCACCATGTATTTTGTGTATATAAAGAATGCTTAGTATATAAATAATTAATACGTTAGGTAAGGTTGTTTATATATTGTATTACTTTCAAAATTTGAATACCATACATATTTCCTAACACCAAATTTGTCCATAATAATTAGTATGTTTTGATTTACCCCTGTTGAGATCGATGGTTTCGTCATTAAGTCAATGCAGCAGTACTTCATTTTTGTTTTTTTTTTATTTTGTTAAAACACCCTTTTTTCCCTATTTATTTTCATATTTGTAAAATATACAAACACACTTTTTTTAAATTCAAAAAATATCAACTGGAAAACGTACTGAACTTGAAAAGAAAAGACGGGCACTATAATAGAGAAAATTCAACACACAACTCGAATCTCGATCACAGGATTATGAACTATAGACAGAGCCATTGATATTATAAATGTACGTATTCAGACGTGAATATTTGTATGATAATAATGCCGATAAGCCGCAACGATACGATATAAATACGTAGGTAGTTATTTTTGGTACTTACTGAATTATATGATTGACACTTGTCAGTTATCACACACACATATACACACGTCAATAATTCACTGTGACTTTGCCTGTAAAAACCCCTTAAATTGAATTTTATGTTCTTTTATGACTTGCGTGTTCCATCAGTAGGACTAGAAAAATGATTCATTGCACATTTTGTAAACGAATTAAAAAACGTAATAATATTATCTGTGTTACCTACTTTTTAAATTTAACAAAAATAAATTTTGAAGCTCACATTTTAATACTTAATTATTTTTAATTTTTTTAATAATTCAAAGTAGTTTATAAATTGATAAAAAATAGAATCGAAAAAAAGGCGATGAAGGATACTTAAAAGACTTCATTAAGACTTAAGATATGTTTTCATATATGATTTCAGTTTATGCAATTGGACGTACTGATGGAACTCGCTAGGCATATTTTCGTTCTAAAACACTGAGTTTACTCGCCGAGACAGAGGCCCTCTAAGGATCGATAGAAAATGATATTGTCAATGCATATTTGGACATCGAATAACGGTCTCGGAGCTTAGTGCACTATCAATCCGTTAAGTTTCCATTTTTGTCTCACGGGTTTAACACTAATCGTCGTTCATGATAACCATCATTCGTCGAAAATCCTCGTGTGTTGGACATTAGGCATGTGTACGATTATCTAAATGGTTATATGTCACCATGTATTACTTGTTTAAAATTATAACGGGGAGTTTAATTACTACGGGTACACATCTACTAGTGGCACGCCTACGAAGTAATCGCGAGAAGATCGAACTTATTTTCGACCGTCTATAGATGGCGATATATCGCATAGGCGTAGCCAAACTTTCGTATGTAAGAAAGCTAATACAAACTGTAAAGTAACCCAATAATGTAACATGTGATACGTGTCCTGTGTCACTATAGGCAACATGCGTGACAGGCAATCCACTTTGTACGTTTTCTAAAAATAAAACTGTTCCCTCTATACATATGTGTGTGTGTGTGTGTGTGTGTGTGTGTGTGTGTGTGTGTGTGTGTGTGTGTGTGTGTGTGTGTGTGTGTGTGTGTGTGTATGTGTACAAAAGTTAACTTATAATGAAAATTAGCAGTCTTCAAAAAAGTAAAATATCAATTATTATTTCCATCGGTGTTCAGGATATGCAGCAACGCAGCCCCTGGCTACGTCTATGATCTATCGGTAGACACGTTTACAAGTGACAACTTAAATGTTCAGTCTGTATTGACCGGACGAAGCACAGTTTTAAAATCACGACACATAGCACAATAACAGCATGCATATGTACCTGACGAATACAAACGTATAATTAAACATTAAAAGTCGAAAATTTGTAACACAAAAAACACAAAAAATTTAATTTATTTATTACAATTTACGCAGCGAGATATGTAGTTTTAACAGTTAACAATTTTTTTTTTTCGTTATGTATAATTAGTTTTTTTTTTTTTAACACCGTGTTAATAAATAGAATGCATAATTATTGTTGTTGACGTGTACACATTGTATGAATTATTAAATGTTTTATGTTTAATTTAGTTTTTCTAAATATGCTTAAAAACAAGTAATTTTAAGCACATTATTGGACTAAATAGTGAAGTAAATTATTTTATCTATTTAAAATGTGCTTTTTCTTAGTTTTTCATTTACTACAGTTATTATTTAGTAAATATGAATATTAGTTTAATAAATATGATTATGAATCATCATCAGAGATATTGTTCACGTGTTACAAGATATTATTATACCCAGGATCTTAGTCTTAGGAAGTCAGAGTGACAATTTTCAATTAGAGGCTCTTTAAAAAAAAATATATATATATATATATATATATATATATTTTTGTAAAAACAACTTCTTTTTATGCTTTTATACACCAATTAAAAATAAATGTTTAGACATTTCGACTTATAGTTTATTGTTATAAACTGTTGAACTAAATACAGTAATAAAATTATTTATTTAATGTAAAATAGCACGATAAAGCCAAAAAAAAAAATTACGAGACAGATAATTTTAGATGTTCCGGTGAAATGCACCTCGTGGACTCCCGTTACCCACCCGTCCCCGAAAAACTCAAAATTTAAAGAATATTTTTTGTTTTATTATGGGTATCATACAAATGATAGCACAGAAATAATGTGAAACATGAATAATACAATATTATCATTATTATTATTGACAGTTTTAATAATTGTTAAATCTCAAGTTTATTATTTCATCTCACATGTTATAGCATCCATTCGATCCTTATCCTCTACGTGAAGAGTCTGCTACACCTAGCAACAGGATTGGACGCCATTGGGTACCTTTATTAATCGTATTGTTTCTACGCACTAACCAAATTTGAACGATTATTAATCTGACCTTCGTTTGTATAAAATATTAAAATTAAAAATTACAAATCACGTTCAAGCGAGTAAGAATATTATTTTAACACAATAACTTTGAATCTATAAAAAAAAAAAAAGATTTCGTTCAATGAATATTTTATTACGATCTATTTTTGTGTATAACACAGGGGGTACTCATACGACATACGTAAGTTAAAGGGCAAGTGGTGACTTTGCTCTTGTCCCTCCCCCCTCCGGCACCAACTTGTCCACAGACGAGTAAGCACTACAGTACAGTCGCACCATGTACGCACGTGTTATCGTTATGAGATTCGAATAGATCGCCGGATATAGAGCTTGTTGTAATATCATTATATCATAATTCGTTTCATGGCCGATTCTGTTATTTTTTTTTTTTTTCTTAAACATTTCGAAATCGGTATGCAATATCGGTTAGGCGAAGCAAAACGAAATATTTTCAAAACGATTATATTTTACTTAGGCCACGAGTGACGCGGAAGAACATAGGTCGGACGCAATCGCGGTATTATTGTACAGGCCCAGGTCGTCAGCTAAACTTGGGCTTCCGTTGACGGGTTTTCCGCGTTATAGACGTGCACGCGATCGGTAACCGATAAATCGAGAGTCCACGATGTTTGCGAAATCCGCCCGTAAATCGTATCTTGTTTGATGTGCGGGCAACGAGTACGGCATCGGTACCGGACAGGCGCGGCTCCAAGGAGGGGGGGGGGCACTTATTTTCAAAAAATTTACTTAGTAAACTTAGTATACTTAGGCACTATCACCTAAACATATCTTCATCCCACCAACGTCATCTTAAACGAGGACACCCTCATGACACGTTAGTTTAAGTGAATTTAAGGTTAATTATGTGTATAATTATCATCGCTGAATAGAGATAGTGAAAGCTTGGAATATCTTGTACGTGAAATAAAAAAATAAGTTTCTATTAACGTATTCATAAGGTCGCCGATAATTATTGATATAACTATCTATGTATTGGTTTAAAAATTAAATATTGATGCATTGAAATAGGATGGACACGGTTTATTTGAAACACAAATGTTGATACCAACGTACCAGTAGTATCGTTTTGCAGAAATTTATTTTTATAACATTTACCATCGAAAGCGGATTTCCTAATAGACGTTTGCTCAGGACAGCAACATTTAACGATGACAAATTGTATGGTACTTTATTAAATTACATCATAGGTATGAAATAAAAAAATGAAAAAATATACATAATGCTCCTTATTTTTTGTTTACGAAAAAATATGTAATGTTGCTTTAGCCGTCCAAATAATGTTTTCAATAATGGTGGTTCATAAAAATTATCATTATGCGTTTTCATTAGAAACCGGTGGAAATCCATTGCGATTTTTCCAAAGCAATCCAAGCTACATAACGCTAAAAGACTATAAGCCAAAAAAAAAAAAAATCGTCCAAATTCTCAAACGCATCAAAGGGTACTGTAATGATTATAAATTGGTGCGGCAAATCTTTTGTGCTCGTAGGCGTTAAAAAGTTAAGCCCGCCTCTGTTGTCCATCCCCCGAGATGATCTGCTTACAGTGCCAGCGTGTAAATATGTCACTGCTGATGTTACGACGTATTACATTTTTACACGATTGTTATTCAATACTCGTGTGCGTAATTTATTTCTATTTGCGTAGGCTCTTTTTGTACACACGCACACACATACACACATATGTACTTATGTGCACACGTCGCGAAGAATATTTAAGAGAGTTATATTATGGGCGCAGGACCTGCGCGCGATGACGACGATAGTAATAATAATAATAATGATAATGGTAATAATAATTGCGTCGTGTTATCGCGGCGGTTAATCGTTTCGGCCTAGAACCCGGGTAAACAGAATGACTGTGCGCTTCCTTCCTGCTGGTTCGCGCGATGATTAATAGACACGCTGCTCGCGTAGATCTCCGCTGCAGCGGCCGCGAGCTAGCGGTACAAACAAATACGATAGTAATTATTGCGCACACAATGCAAGAAAATATTACACGTGTTGCACCGCGAAAGGCGGCGGGTAAGAGACGAGAAGAACACGGCATAAGTGCAACCGACGGACGAACCGTATTTTATTGACGGTCGCTACTGCACCCGTTACGGTACGCCTTATACGATTTTCCTCCGTCCGTGCGCGAATCGAATTGTAAACACATCACGTACAAGATTATTTATCTATTTATACTGGGCGAATGATGATAACATGACATAAAAAAAGCCATATAAAAATTGTAAAACAAGTATTAAAATATAAGGACATACTTTTATGGCGATGGATCACGTTTCTTGATCAAGTTTGATCACGGGAACAGCGAACGGTAGCTATACGTTTTATATTTAAGATTTTAATTTCGGATCACCTGAAATTCCGAGGTGATGGGGGAGAGGGGCAGCAGGATTGACCCTCAGGATGCGTAATCGCGATCGTAACCGGCTATCGCGGAATTCCCTACAGTCCTTGGTTCAATGACAATAAGTCTCGAGTACGAATACGACGCGCGTTCGAAAACTTTTCAAATCCGTCTTTTGCAACAGTCGGCTGCGATTCATTCTGAACAGGGAGCACGAAAACCAATGCGCACAACAACACGATTGTGCACATGCCGCCAATGGTCGTACACATTAATACGCCGAAACGATAGCGGTTGATTACGGCGTAAAATGTTAAAATGCGTATGTTTATGGGTGGGTATTTGTCGGTACACGCATGGTGTGTATAGGGATCACGTCGTACGCTGTAGCATAATATTTGGAATTATATTATACTCCGATCGGAATCGATTTACAAGGTCGTTGCGAAAACAAAATAATACGCGCACATACCCAAATCGGTATGTACATTTTTATACGTGCACAATAATATGATCCTGCCTCCTATTTGTTACGAATATATTTCGCGCCGTCCCGGTCATTGGAACGGATCGAACAATAGGAATCGTATACATCGTATATAGTGTATATTATTATTATTATTATTATTATTATTATTACTATTATCATTATTATTATTGTTATTATTATTATTATTATCATTATTATTATTGTTATTATTATTGCTATCATTATTATTAATATTGGGTACACGCGGTACGCTCTGCAGGCTCTCCTTCGTTGTCACCGCGACCCGGTTTAAATCTTTGGCGAGCGGTCGACCTATTGACATCTGATAATGAAAACTAAAAGTTGACTCGACGATACGATCGCATTGATGAAAAAAAATAAAATAAAATAAGACAAATCATATTTATATATTGTTATCTGCACGCGTTGTTTTACAGAAGATAGATTGCTGCAATAGTATAAATAATAGTTAATAACATTCAATTCGTATTTAATGTAAATATACCTACACCATTGTACGTGTGTATTTGCTGCTGCGAATTTTGCAATGTTATTTCGTTTAGTCCTACGAACTATTACAGTGTCAAGTACTCTGCAATACTGTCGATCGTGATAACACGAAATATATTTTAGAATCTTGTTATAGACCCGGTTTTTTGTTTCTGCTCTTGCGATCGGATTTCTTATCGATTTTTTTTTAGTAATTCGGTTAATTTATTACACGGAATATTTGAAAATTAATTTATCTAATATATGAATAATACGTTTTATAAAACTTTGTTTTTATCTTTTTTTTTTTTTATTTTTGACATTTTATGTCTTTTCTTTGGCACATAGAATCGAAAAGCGTTACCGAAAAAGCGTTACATATCATTCCTTAGCAACACCCCTTAGCAACCGTCTCCTAGCAATATCCTAATATTTATATATTATAAATATTAGAATGTTGCTAGGAGACGGTTGCTAAGGAATGATATGTAACGCTTATTAAAATAAAAAAAATTGTATACTAATATTACTAATAGCAATCGTGTATTTATTTTTTATCAATTACCCTATAAATATAATCTATATACAGTTATGTGCTACATATGATGACAAGGACGGCAAAGACATAAAATGTGATACTTCAATGCAAACTCGTATTTTGGAATTTTAATTTTTTTAGATTATTTAATAAAAAATTATAAAATATTAATGTTTGACGACGGACGTAATTATCTTGAATGTCGTGAGGGTTTTATAAGTTCCGCAGTATTATCAACACCGCAACTCGCAGAGAATTACGTGGTTATGTTAGCCCATTATTCGGCTACAAAAATTTCTAGCAAATCTTTGGCGTATGACACTATTACTGCTGTCAGTTGTGTAATATAATTTACATTTTTTATTTCTTTTATTTAAATTGTTTCTCTTCCCGGAACGTTTAATGGCGTAAAATGCGTGTGATGTTTGTTTTCTCTTCAATCGTCATTAAAATGTACTCAATTCTAATTAATTGTCCAATTAAATCCAATGTCAACGCTATGCGTGTACGGTGTAAGAATAATTCTCCACAACTTCGGAGTGACTTACTTGACATGTATGACCTTCGCTAAATGAATAAAATGTATTTTTACAAATTCCGTATTTTCACTAAAAATACGAGTAGTAGTTCCGTCTAAACAATTACATTTTAACCGCACTTTTTTACATTATCATAAGAGTCATACAGTCATCCAACTACTCAATGGTACCAAAAACAATCATTTTCTCTGATTCCTTTAGTGCATTTATAAATATTAAAAGTTCATAGAACGTGAATGATATAAATGTACGCGTACATAACCTCTAAAGAAAACTGATTTCACATTCAAGTATGTTTGATACGTGGACATTCAAATATGAAAGAAAATTAGATTACAGTTCGTGCAGGTAAACACAGCAACCAACTCTTCGGCAAAAAACAGTTCAGGTCATAAAGAAACAAGACGTAATACCGCTAATTACCGTAAACCAGAAGTGTTATGAAAACTGGATGTCTTTCATTTACAAAACTGCAGGAGATGAAATAAAATGTAAATCTGTGGTCATTGTCCAGGAAATTCGAAGTTATATGTACTAGAATCCACGTAGATCACACCTGAATTTCCCATAGCCACTTAACGGATAGAAGTAACCTCTCCTCCCCCGTCTTAATGTGCCCAGATCGTGACATTCAAATATCCCCGTCAAATACATAATGATAAAACGTATATGAAAAATTATAACTCTCACTTAATATTTATATATTTTTTAAATTTAATTTATTCCAATTATTCGAAATCGTTGACAACTGTATATAAGTAAGACACGTGCATACTATACGCATATATATTTTAATTGTTATTCATTTGGTTCTTGGACGTGTGATATGTCTGATAATGTGTTTGGACGCAGATATACTGCCCTAAACGTTCCAGGGCCTTATTCCAAGAGACGTCAAAAATAACTTGAAATCCTTCTGTAAATTTCTCCTCGGGCCATTGGTGAGTTTCTATAAAATAGTTTTTTGATACATACATGATAATTATTTTAGCACCTCGCCTCCTGCAACAAATGACCTTTAGTTGTTCATCTTAAAATATCTGATCAAACAACGTAATGCTGTTCCGGTGTTACAGTAATGTCCCAAATAGTATATAGTAATTAAAATAACAAAATATAAATAAGTAGAATGAAATGTAAAGGTGTGTTTAACTCAATGTAAAATGTTTATCGTCCTAACAAGTATAACACTGAAACAGACTACGTGTAGGAACATAATAAAAATATATAGGTATAGCAATAAATATATTTACATCCTGAAACCAAATTGTAACACCGACACATGGGAGGTGGGATTTTTGGGGAGTCATGACTGTCGTACACTTATCATTAGAGACCGGAATTATATGCACTAAAAATGTGGCAAATATGATGCATATATGCAAAGTAAAGAGGTCAAAATATGTTCAAATACGCATCATAAATTTATATTATTTCATACCTTTAGATGATCAACAAAATATTTAAATTTAAAAAAACCATCTTTATTTATTTTTTAAAACAATTTAAAGAAATAAATCATAACAAAATTATATAGAATTGTTTGACCTTTCAACATCTAAATTATTTTATTAGCTAATAAACAAAATATTTAAATTTAAATAAAACATCATTCTATACTTTTCAAATTGGTAGTGTAATCAATAAATTAATACTAATATTTACACAATTTACACGAATTATATGAGATAAAACTTAATACAATGTACAGTTATTTTTTTTCGCCAGTTTTTAAAAATTCCATTTTCTTTTTTTAAATGAAGACATAAAATAATTATATTATTTTATAAAATAATGAAATTATACACATTATATGCACTTACGAAAAAAATGCCCCCCTCCAAATATGCAATTATATGCAAAATTAAATTTGGTCTATAGAATCAGTTAGGTCTTAACTGACATTTCAAACCCTCGTATAAGTTTATACAACTACTACTTCATACAACTAGTATGAACGTGCAAATGCATAAAATTCCGGTCTCTACTTACCATACGTTATTAACATCAATACATTAACGATTTCTATCGCGTACGTAGTATTAGAAAGATACTTTGCACCACAGATAAGATGATTCCTTATGAGTCCTAAGTTTAGGTTTTATCAATTTATCGCTATAAATCTATCTCAGAAAATATTTACACATGTGTAATACATGACGGGACTTGCGGAATAAAATCTAACGGGAGAGTTTAGTTTTTAAAATTGATGTGTAGTATTTTTTAAGTTATGTAAAGGATCAATTAATATTGAATTGATATAAATCTTTATAAATATATATATGTATATATTATTTTAAATTTAATTGTAAGCTATAACTCTAACTATTTTATACTTATTAATAATTAACAAAACAAATATGAAGTAATAGAATAATAGAAATGTATACGATTGGTTACATTAAAAATTACTGGTATAGATATAGATAATATTGAAATTTGATTGTTTTTTATTTGGTTATAATATTTAATACAATTGTATGGAATCCCTGCAGTAATCAGATAACTTGTCAGTACAATGATTGACGTTCGAAATGCTTAACGAATCGTTATTATTGCACACAATATACCTAATTACATCATTGTGATTTCCTGTCGTTACAGTGGTAAGTCACAATCG
>JASXSY010000696.1:0-177330 GCA_034509805.1 Sipha maydis | reverse complement strand
GAAGCGATTTGTTTGTATCAGTAAGTACCAGGAAGGACTTAAAACCTTAAAGTCAAACATGTTCTGTGATGTAAACCTGATATTTCCGAATTATAATGCTTGAACAGGTTTCATTAATGGCTGGAAAACTTGTTGTGATTCTAATGCTCGTGGTATTAGATACATTCGCAGGGTTTTTAAAAGTTATATAATCTAGCTTCCTGAGTGTTTTAAGTAAATACTAGTCGTTTTCTAAAATGCTATAATTTAATTATTTTGTTTTTATAATTTTATTACCATAATTAAAACAAATCATTTTATAATTTGTTATTTTTCAAAAGTAAATTATTTATAGTTTCAAATAAATATAATAAAACACACATTTAGTGTTGAATTTTTATATTCCAATATATGTTAAGAACGAACAAAGGTGGTTGACAGATGAGTATTTGACAATGTCAAAGCATTTATATTTAAACATCACACGTATATCTGTGGATTATATTAAATTACAACTGTTTATTGAACACTTTTTTTACGACATAAATTCCAAGAATTAAAACTTAAACCTCGTGCATAGGACATAAAACGTCTATCTTAACGTGTACCGCAAACAAAAAAAATGTTGTTTAAGGTTTTATTTTTCATTAAAATAGTCAGAAATTTAAGAAACTCTACACATTTAGGTTCGCAGTCACACGTACGCGTATAGATTAAATATAATTAATTTTAGTTTAGATAAAACTTACTACGATAAGTTATATTTTATCTCGACTCTACTCTTTTATTTTTTTATTTTTTTTTTTCGGACACGTGTAGAAAACGGAATGAGACTCCGAAAATTTGTAGACGTCATATAAAATAATAAAAATTACGCAATGTTAATTTTTATTCTCGACGACCGTGGCACACAACGCGTAAAAAATAAATCACACCGTGATCGCCATGTAAAACGTGCGCGAGTCGACGACGCATTTAACTATCATATTCTCCCGAGCTATAACTATAAAGTAATGTTCGGTGGTAGGATGAGAGGGGGAGTGAAGGAATGTAGAAAAAAAAAAATCAAAAACCAAAATACTATTAACCTTTTCAGCAACAATAACGATATCATAACATTCGTGCACGGGCATTTTTATAATAGCGCATTACAATAACATGACACAGCTGCAGTGTTCGAACGGAGTTACTTTTCGAACACTCGGTTTCCCGATTGATTTGTATGTTTTTGAAAATAAAATAAAAATTCCCCATGGTAAAAACTACGCCGGAAAAACCGTAAACCTCGGACCGAGTCTTAAATGGAGAACGTTTCGAAATCGGTAAACAAATCGCACGCAGAAAGACGTGTTCGGAGAAGTAACGGACGAGAAAGAGAGCGTTTGACGGTAGAGATAAAAAAAAAAAAAAACCGTCCCGTACGTTTACACTCGTCCGACTCGCGGGTGACCCGCACGCAAGTCCCCGTCGCGCGCATCGTTGGCTCCTCGCAAGCCCGTAGCGCGTTGGAAACGCAATCGTGTTCTACCCAGCGTTGTGCCGTACGGCGTAGCTTTCTTGCTCTCTCGCGTCCGTCGCACCGGACGCCGACGGTTTCGTAACACGTCCGCGGGGCAATCGGGTGGGCTTGGCGGACGGGTGCGGACGGCGGGCGAGAACCGGCCCGTTAACGGCACACGCCGCCGCGATACGTACGACCGTCGGCGAGCACGTAACGTAATGCGCGGTACTGCAGTGCAATACGTCCCGCGGCGACGGACGCGAATGAATGGGCACCTCCGGTGTACGCATAGAGGCGCGTAACGTGTAACACCTATTACACGTAGGCATGCTACGTACCGTAGTCTCCGTCACGTGCACATCCGAGTACAACGGTACGGCGCAGCACCGGCAGTGTTGCAGGGTGCCCGTCCGGTGCGCGAGTAAACGTCGTTTCGCGTCCCTTCGGATTCGGTCCGGACGTTTTTCGCCGGGCCCCGGGACGCAGGAACACGCGCGATCGCGTGAAATCTCGTATCGCACACATTTTAAACCGTTTTCGAGTCGCGAGACACCGTGCTCTTTTCATGACATGTTTTTTTTCTATTGATACATTTCAAACAGGATTGTGCATTTTCCCCTTTTCCAGCCACTCAATCGATGTTCCGTAGGTTTTAGGACCATTTGTCATTGTGGTCACTTACATTAAAATCACGTTATCGGTTGAAGTTTCTCGGGAAAACAATTGATCGTAGAAAAGATGACGATTAAACCGGTGTGGGTGCGAAAATATTCGTCCACTACACCGCACATGCAGTAAAATGGGGCTAACAAATCAAAAGCTCGTGGTGTCATGAAACCGTCCGCGTTACCGTTCATCGTAATACGAACACACATACACACACACCGTATAATAATGATTTCAATAATAATAATAATAATAATAATAAAAATAATGTCAAATCTAGGTGCATCACGGCGCGCGCGCATTGTGTTCGAGTCGCGTGTATAATACGCTGCGGACGGAATGCGATCGAACGAATTCCGGCGTAGACGGTCGCTCGGCGGCGGTGTGGGTAACAACCGGTTTATGTCGTCGTCCACGACACGACGACGTTCACGCACTCCGAAGCCCGGTGCCGCGTGTACGTGCCGCCGCCTCAGCGATCCAGCTATTCGCGCCGGGCCGCTCCAGTCTCTCTACGCGCGTAATCCGACGCGCTCATCGTTCGTGTTCGCGTCGCGCGAACGTCGTGGAAAAATACCAAATATAAGAAACACGTAAAATATGTCGAATCGGTAATCGCGACGCGCTCGTAATATTCTCGTCGTCGTCTGTTTGATGTTACTTTTATTTTTTTTTTAAACCATTTTTTCGCCGCCAGATATACCCGCGGTTCCCTACGCGAACACAACGTACTCCAGGGACGTAAACGCATCCCTCGCCACCGTGCACCGTGTTCTATACCATCGAGCCGAGACGTAACCACCCTACCCCTATCTGACTGCGTACTTTGCACGTGGTTGTCGCGGATCGAACAGGTGTTTTTTTCTGTGCAGTAGCCGTACCTCGGATCCGCCCCGAGGCCACTACCCCCGAACGGACGACACGTCGTGCAGCACACAGGAAGGATCGATCATTTTCGGTTTTTTTCTTGTCCCGCCGCCTATACCGCAACTGTAAGTTTTCGCACGAGGAAATCGCGGGACGCGCGCACGTGAGCGAGCGTATACGATCTACGTATTATAGCCGCATGTGTACCGAATGGGATATCGTTGGAACTCGACGTTACCTACCCAAATAGAGTTCCGTCGGTTTTCGCGATATTCCACGTACCTACGTGTAGACGCCCCACGTTCTCGTCCGGCGACGATACATATTTTTCCGAAGCTTTCTAAAGTATATACACACTCATACAAACACCCAAAACGTGGTGATAAATATTAATATTGATATGTGACTGCAGACATCCAATCAGCCGGTTTCGGTTTTCGGTTTTTTTCACGACATCATTCACGTTTGCGGTATACGAGCCGTGCGCGAATTTCACTAAATTTTTCGAAATTCTACTCTACACGTTTTTTTACGATATTAAGTAATAAGCCTGTAAATTATTAGTTCCTGCCTGCGTGTTATATCGAAATCTTCTGTTCGATTCGGTTTGTGGTGTTCAGCCGTTTGGATATCTATGCACGTCTTATCCGCGATAATAGCATACACGGTTTTCGAAGATATTAACGACTTTTTATATAAACAAATATATATATATATATATATATGCACAAGCTGTCCTTCGAAGATATACACATTTCGCTATTTTTAAAATAATATAAACAATCAAATTCTATTTTTATATAATCCACATGAATAAGAACTTCAAATGTTAATATTTTAATTATAATTTTATGTTTTGATAAAAAATTTGAAACAATTGCTATACATATATTTCTAAAATTTGAAGATGTATTAATGTTTTGACGTTTTGACTTTTTACTTTATTTAATATTTTTCTTAGCTAACAAAATAATATCAAAAATCAGGAAGTTAATGAAAATTTTAAGTTTTTTTCAAATTTTTAGAGAAACTATTACAGTTTTAGGTAATTACCTAATTACAACATAAATATTTTCAACCCTATCAGTTAAATAAATATATTTACAAATATAAAAAAAAATCAGAATCTGATTATCTTCATTGTCTCAGGAAATATCGCAATTTGTATTTCTTCGTGATACACTCCGTATACTTGGTACTACAGCTAAGTACTGTGTGCGTAATATATGTATTTGATTTACAACGAATTGTCACCAATATAACTGAAATATTAAAATGTGTATATACGTATACGTGGGGTCGGCCATTAACATGTCTGCTACTGAAAATGACGTCGGCCAATTTAAATAAAAAAATTTTAAATTAATATTTTAAACAAATGACAAGTGTTTGTAGCCTGTGACGATGACTAGGCAAAGCGTTTGCGAAAATACTAATTGTGTGTAGATAATCGATCGTTTGCGGTGATAGCTAGTGTATGGCAATTCTTTAAACTGTCCGTGTTGTATTGAATTGCTAATCATCCCACGTAACAGCTAAATCTTTGTACATAATAACGTGGTCGATTATATTCAGAACAAAGATCAATGCAGTTTTGATACCGTTTGAATTTTCATCATACGAAACATGTCAATTTGCTTTCGATTAATTCTAATTATTAACGAAATTCATTGAACGTTTTTATTTATAAATTACGAAATTATTCATTCTATTTTATACATGCAATACTGCTGTATTTTTTCGAATCATTCGAATGTGTTAATGTTCAAAACTTCAAGAATCCATTATTTTGTAAACTTTTTATAAATATAAATAATAATTAAACATTAGGTTAAGAACTTTATAGAATAAAACCATGTACTTCATGCGTTAGATATTAAGCATTAAACGTTACATTTATTATAAGCTTATTATTCTTTGTTACACGTTTGATTACAAAATAATGAATTTGTTGAAAATTTAAAAATTCTAGTATTCGCTTATACATTTTGATCATATTAATTTTGAAAAATAAAAATACGTGTATGTATAAAAATCTTTTACATTGAATTGAATATGACGTATAAAAACATCAAAAATGCATGACATTGATGTGTATAAAACATATTTGAACTACCGACAATTTTTTATGGTCTCTTTGTAAATATTACGTTAACATCAGGTATCCAATCCAATATTCACCGTAAACTGATAATTATCTACATTGAAACATTTAATAACAATTGTTTACGCCACTACAAATGTAAATAATAATTGCATTTTATGTTCTCATGAATACACAACTAATTAATTTTAACATACATTTGTCTTGTTGATTTTGTCAAAATGTAGTATCGCATATGTATATAAAACATCCATAAAATATAAAACCGTTTTGAATGTTTTTTTTTACATTTTTTTATAGAACACGCGTAATGCTTACAATATTTAAATACAAAATTAAAAACCATTAAAACAAGTGATGGTATGTTTTAGAACCAAATTATAACTACATTGATTTTCTTAAAAATTTAAACTGTTAATATATACACGAAAACGTTTATTGCTGTTGATTGTAAACCGAGAATATTTTTAAAACTATTTATAGTATTCGTTTTCGTAAAATAAAGCGCTTTATTTAAATTATGGGCTAATAGTATTCAAAATAGAATATTCCTAAGAAGTTTCTCATATTATGTAATATACTCATGGTTGAAAAAGAGTAATGTCCATGACTTAAATTTTCACATACATTTATGAACACACACATATATATATAAGCCTAAAATATCAGGTCAGACATTCATTAATCATTTCAATAGGCACGTTAACTTTATAGTAGGTACTTACATACCGACCGACCCCTGCAATATATACTCGTATTATTTCAGAAGTTTAAACACCAATGTGACAATTAGTCATTCTTTTAACGGCTTTTTGGATGACTATTATTCCTCGCGTAACAGTATTATTATTTATTAGTATGTACAACGCGTCTTGCGAAAATCTTAAGCTTCGGTTTTTATCTATTACTATGTGTATTTACATTATATCATATTTCCCAGGCTAGCGCATTAATAATTCTTAAGTCAACGATTATACATTATTCAAAATAAAGAAGCCTCGAGCTATTTTTATTGGATAAACAAAATAAAAATATGCGCTGAAATTACGAACATGGACAAAAATAATGCTCCTACGTCTGACTTATCGTCTTTGGATTGCTGGGATTATACAATTGAATTGGAATGTCTTCGTGGTCCACAAGGTATTATAATATATAATAATAAATTTCAATATAGAAAAAATTGTGTTAGAAACATTATCGTACTAAACTTATTTATTGATGTATAATTACTAATATTTGTTATAAATTGAGTTGATATTATTATTCTGAAAAGGAAAACTAGAAATAGTTAATGTACTTTTTCTCTTCTAAAATTATATGGCTTATTTGTGATTAATTAAATACTTCAGATCTCATACCAAAAATCACTCGCATATATATTAATATGAGTTAATATGATTATTAGTTAGTTCTATTAGAAAACATAAGTAATTTTTGTAGAAAGTTACTTTGATTCTAATTTGACTAGTAAATGATAAATATTTGATGTTTAAACATGAAAAATATAAATACAAAATTTTAATCAAAGATTATTACTACTTACATCGAAGTAAATTAAAATATATTATTAAAACAAAAAATAGATAACAAATAAAAACACATGGACATACCACATTAAAATATAATTCATTTTACCGTTAAAATAACTATTTGATAAATCATTCCTATCTATACAAACTTAACAACACGTGTATTAATACTAGAAGAAATATAAATAATTTCAATTAGTGTATTTCATTTTCTCAAATGCATTTTATTTATTGTTTTTAATTGATATATAATAATGCTTCGATGATGTAAGTGCCACAAATTCAAATGCTAATAAGAATTGACGACTACGTAAAATATGATAACGATAGGTTACCTTATTAGACTGCAATAACATGATTGGTAATCATAACTATGCACATCTAATTAGAAATTAAGTAAGTAGTATTTTAACTCGAATGATGATATAATAATATGGTGTAGTCTAATAATTATAGCATATATGCATAGTGTGTGCTTATAAGTAGATATTTATTATAATATAATATGATTCCTATACTTAAAACCTCTAGGCTCCATAGTCCGTGTACGACTTTCGACTGAACTATACGTAATGTTTTGGTTATAATATTGATATTTTAATGCATGAAATATAGAAGTCAAATTGTTGTCATTATATGTAGTTACCAAAATCATATACAAGATCTATACAGTATATTCAGTTGGTTTTCATGATTATCAAAAAGCCACAAAAACAAAAAAATAATAATGTTTTTATGCAATATTTGCATTCATAACCTAGACAAGTCCAGAGTGCGCAACATCGTTATAATAGCTTTAACGAAAACCAATCCGTAAATTCACTTGTATTACTATCGAGGTTAACCTACGAAGCTAACCCAGTTAAGTAGGCTTTCAATAAAAAAAAACTAAATCAGAATGAAAATCAAAAAAATAAAATAAAAATGAATTATATTTTCTCCGTTTGATCACGAAGTCTCGACGAAGAACCTTCCTAGCTTCCTTCTATGGAGTCGCGACGCTTTCGAAATGCCATGTTTAACTTCTTATGTAGGTATTACGAACACCGATCAAGGTGATTACTCCTGTAGATCACGATTGATCAATATAATTAGAATAAATCCAGATTTTGACAAATCATTTAAGTTAATAGTGTAATTGCACGATGCAATAAAAATTATTTTTGATTTCTAAGTGGGAATCTCGAATTCGACCAGGAAATAGATGTATTGTTCGTTTATAATTCATAAAATATTTTATTGTCGTGTAATCACGTAAATTGATTGCTTTCATAACTTTATAATCCATTATTATGTTTTTTGCAGACTTACAGCTAGCTGCGGAACTAGGGAAAACTCTATTAGAGAGAAATAAAGAATTGGAAACCAACTTGAGGCAACAACAAAATGTCGTGAATGACCGAAATCAGGAGATTGAGGTAAGATAACAATATTATTTAACTCAAAAATATGTATGCTGAAATTATAGCAGATGTACAATTGTTTAAACAAATCTTAAACTTCAAATCATGTGTTATTATACGTTAACCTACAAAATACAACATCCGTCTAAGTTGTTTTATATTCATTATAGCGCATGTATACATGCACATAACAAAAACAAATAATTCGTTTTAACTGTTTAAGTTTAAATCGTATAACCACGACTGTTTGCAATTCGCGTGTTTTATTAATAAAAATAGACTGCAATGACTTGTCATCCTGTATACACGCTACATTTATTATCTATAATGCATAACATTTCATTTTTATTAATTACACGATGTAATGTAAATTTTTGTTACTTTATGCATTTTAATAGAACTTTGAAACTGAAAAAAAAAATTACAAAAATATAATATACTTCAATCAATATTTTATACTTATGTGTCTTTGACGCGTTACAAACGTATATAATTACTTACTAATAATTGAGTTCAATTTTTCCATATTAACACTCTAATTAATTAAACGCAACTTAGGCTAAATACCCACAACTATTTTGTCTGTTACACAAAAAATAATTAACGCTTAGACCTTCTGATTAATATTTGAAATCATCAACGGTAATCGTGTTTCATCTGGTTTTGAAAGAAGCCATGGGCATTATTTTTATATACGTGGCAATGCGCCAATGTAACGGATGCTCAGCCAGAGACCTTTCGGCATAAGGTCGGGTATGCAGTAACCAAACGCATTATGTCAGTCTTGATCCTAGCGCTCGACCAAACAATATTGTCGTGTCGAAATTAGTATAATATAATAATATTACATTCGGCACAAAATGAATTCTATTGAAAATTTGACCGAGTGGCCAAACTTTCAAAAAGCCAACGAACAGGCTATCGGTTTCAATCTTTACGAACTAGTCGTAACCGACTGTTTAATATGTTGGCAGTATCTCACCAAACAGACGGCCGCTCTGAGAGAAGTGAATGACTCCCGGTTGCGAATCTACGAACAACTGGAGATCAGTATTCAGGATCTAGAGAGAAATAATCAGAGGCTCGTGCAGGAAAACATAAACGACAAAAAACAAATAAAAAGGTAATGTATATCTGCGATTGTGTTTTGATTGTAATATGCGATAGCATTAAAAAACGTGCATAAACAATAACACAGCGGCTTTGCGTACATTTTTATAGTTTGTACGAGACGATCGAAAGTTTGGAAAGTCGATGTGAAGATCTGCAGCATTTAGTCGACGATATGGGTCACATGAAAAAAGACGACAGCGTAGTCACCGAAGGCAGTGTTAGCGGGTCTACGATCGAAGATCAAGACGAATATGCTAAACTTGTTTCACAACTGGAGCATGCGAAAAATCAAAGAGCCAAGGAACAGAGAAAAGTGTCTGAACTAGAACAAAACGTGTCCTTACTTATAAAGGTAAGAACAATGAGTCGTGAATGGATTAAGGCGATATTGGGAATACACAATACCGATGAACACGTTACAATTGCTTCTCCGTATTAAATGTCAATACGGCTGTAATTTGTTTCTATTTGTTCAATATAGGAGAACACGAATTTAGAAGAAAAAGTAATTGTTATGCAACAGAAAGACGAAGAACTGAAAACGCTCCAAGATCAAATTGTCTACTTAGAGGAAATAAGGTAAGTCAAAACATTTTTTTATATTAAACAAATCATAATAAGCAGTAGGTGTTATTTATATGTAATATAGTATAATGTATATAATTACATAATATTACAGGCCCAGGGAAAACTATTAATAAATTTGAAATTAGATCGAATAACAAAATATTTTAAGACGAGTAGTATTTTTAATGCTACACTTTCATTAACACAATTAATTCGAATCATAACAAATTATCACCTAAACAGTAAACACATGATATTATAAACATATACAAATGTATATTTATTCAAAGAACACGTTTTTGTATAATAATATGTATGCCGGTGCCTAATTGTCTACTCCAGTCTTCGTTTTATTGAATCGTTACTGTTTATCCTTGAAATGTTGATTTTTATTTCTGGTTAAGACACGGAAATAATAAATTACTAATAACTTCTACATTAAGGGTTATTTCTAGAGCATCAAAACGTTGAATACAAATGCTATATTATTTGGTATTTTAATTTCTATGAAATCATATCCCTAAAGAGTATAAAATACTACTGGTATAATGATATCATGACGAACATAAAATGTAAATAAAACAAACAACTACTGCGTTTAATTACCGCGAATTGTATACTTTCAATTGTGAATACTTTTCTACACCGTGATTTATTAAGGTACAATAATACATGCATCGTTTTGCAACTCGCAAATATATTTCACGTAGTAAATCATTTATTGAAAACAATTAAAATTATAATAAATAATAATTTAGCAGTGCCTTCTGTAATATTTATTCTATTGTTTTTCAAAGGCAAGGAAATTTATGTCGGCGTTGTCAACGTACCACCGACCCAAACCTATTCGACGAGTACTCAGTATACGACGATGATGATGACACCGATGATATTAGCGCTATAGGATCATATGTTGAAACGCACAAACACGAAGTCTTGAAACAATTACAAGTATGTTTTTATTCTTGACTGAAAAGTATTATAGACGTGATACGGGCGCATTGTTAAAAACTTAAGCTGTATCGTTTCAAAGCGTAAACGTTTTAAGTTACGAAAACACATTATGACTTACTTTGAACGCATCTGCATTCATAACGTATTGCGTACACTGTACTATTTCGTTTTCGAGTTAACAATGCAATTTATTATTTTCATCTAGAATTGCTGAAACAGGTCTTTTTTTCTAAATTCGATTTACAAATAACGATTAAACGGACATTATAACAAGATATTTAAACGAATAATCGTCACAAACGATGAAAACTAGTCGGTTTAAACGAAAAATCTGAACCGAAATTTTGGCATTCGGCCTGGATCAAAACACGCTTAACTATGATAATTATTTTATTCTTAGGCTCGGCTATTCGGAATTTTAGACATTTTAATTTAGGTCACGATAATGAGCTAGAGTTGATAACTATTATTCGCGTAAGTAACACGTTTTTACTTCAGATAACTGAGCAATGTGTAAAGTTTAAAAAATTAAATTAAAAGTCACGTTGTGCAGTGCGCAGCACGTACTTACATAGAGTCGCAAATTATTAATTATATTTGAATAACGATTAATAGGTAGCGTTGGCCTGTGATTTTATTTATTGTTTCTGTTCAACGAATAATACGGTTAAACGTTCATAAAATAATATCCACAATTTTATCTGACCACGATCTAGTATCCGTTTTAAATTTCAACTTAATGCAATTATTATTTTATCGTAATATGATGCGCAAGGAGGACAGTTGTTTTACGCGGACCACCAGCAAGACATTATCCGTAGGACGAGGTTAAATGTTAAAGGCGAATGAAAAAATTGTAGTCCTAGAGGAAAATCGCTTCTTAGTAATTTCATACGCCAGAACGGTAAGGGTCATTAACTCTATGGGGGTCCGATTCGAAATTTGTCAAACTTCTCTGAAACACACCAATGTATCATTTATAAAAATGAATAAAAATAAAGCGTTATTGCGCTAACACGTCCGCCCCAATCGGTGATCCTTGCCGGCTAAATGTGCATAATTAATAAACAGGCATATCATATCACTGTGCTATTGGTATTAAATGGTTTTTGTACCGGTTGTCGCGAGCAGGAGACGCTGGGCGAGAACTATTCGGAGGACAACCCGTACCGGGTGCTGGTGGACAAGTACGAGGCGCTGCTGAAAATCCAACAGAAGCACAACGCGTTCACGACGATGCTGCCGTCGAACAACTGCAAGGACGAGAACCAGGGCATATCGTTGCACGAGGAGCTGCAGATGTCGGGGCAGTTCTCGTCGTTCAACGGCAACGCGTCCGACAGCGACGACGACGACGGCGGCGACGGCAACGCGATCAGCGGCGGTGGCGGCGGCGGCGGCGTCGGGATGGCGACAGCCAGCGGCCCGGCGTGCAAGTACTCGGAGACGGAGACCACGTCGTCGTCGGGATTCTCGGACGAGACGAGCAACAAGTGCACGCAGACGGAGACGTTCTTCACCGGGTCGTTCCTGTGCACGATCTCGGACGGTGACGACTGCCGGTTCAGCATCTACGACGATGCCAGCCCCATCGAGAGCCGGTTCCGCAAGACGCCCGAGTACCGTCAGCTGTTCCGCGAGATATTCGCCGTGCTGAAGCGCGCGGCCGAGGCCAAGGACGAAGGCGAGCGGCTGCCGCTGCTGCAGGACGAGAAGTGCGACGACTTGCTGCTGCGGAACGACGTGTGCGACGTGGACGACGACGACGACGACGACGACGATGACGGCGTGTGCGACATGCGGCGGACGGTGGCCGCGCCCAGGGTGCCGCCGGCCACGCCGGCTTGCGAGACCAACCCACTGATCGGGTTGTTGGAAACCGCGGCCGCAGATCGGTGCGAACCGGCCGAGGCGACGGAACAGCACGTCGTCCCGGTGGCGGCCGAACGACGCGCTGAGAAATACGAACGGGCCACTGCCGCCGCTGCCACTACCACTGCCGCCGTCGTCGACCGAGAACAACCACGTCAGGACGGCCGTCTGGGGCACACCGTCCGCCAGCATCGGGACATCATCGAGGAGCTAGCCTCGTGCAGTGCAAAGCACAAGAAGCACGTGCGACACCGCAAGCACCCATCCTCCGGCAAGCATCAGTCCCGGGATATAAGCCACCTAGTGGACTACAAGTGGAAAGATTCGAACAGGCAGAGGAGCGCGGCCAGCGGTGGCGTCAGCGGCGACCGGTCGTCGCCATCCCACCGGGCCACGTGGTACGGGCCTCGGGACGAGTCGGCCGTTGGCCAAGAGCCGACGGCGTACATGAGCGTCGCTTCCCAGGAGGTCGCCAAGCTGAAGCTGCTGGAGAAGTCGTACGCCGAAGTGTTGAGAGTGAGGAAACCACCGTCCAACCGGCCGCAATCGCAATACTTCGGCTAGACAGACGTACGTGTGGTCGCAGTGCTGTGCGTGCAAGTGTACAACAAACGCACTGATATGTGCATGACGTCTACACTTGCACGAATTTATAATTTGTTTTTCAATTCCTTTATTCCTATTATTGATGTAAACATAGAGAAAAACATGAAAAAAAAGACAACACTACGCGTCTACCGAACGTTATTGTGATCCCGTGTTTTAACTAAATTAATATTATTTAATTCGTTTTTTTTTTTTTTTTTTTTTTTATTATTATTGATAATTCGCTATCAAGATTCAAGGTATTGTACCTGTGTGTACTAAAAAAAAGTTTGTTCCCGTCATGGGGTTTTTCTTTTTTAATTTTTTTAATTTGTAATATTTATCATGTTAGTGTATAATATTACGTTTTTTATTCATTGAGACAGCAGTTTTAAGTTATATGCGTCATTCGAACGAGTTTGTTTTATTTTTTTTTTTCTAATCTTTATATATTTACTTAAGAACATTTTGATATTTAAGTTTAACTTTTTGTTTTCAAACGATCTTTCAAAATGAAAACCATTACGCGTGTTTATATATATATATAAGTTTAAACGAAGAAAAAAAACAACATTCAAGTGTTCTAAGTTTGCATTTCAATTATTATTTTGTACAAACACCTTTATCCCGGCTGTGTTAAAAATTCCGCAGAAGAATAATCTCGTTTTTGTGGATCTTTTCCATATTTTTTATAAAAGAAATATCGTTTCATCGATGTATTATAATTGAGACCTAAATTTCAGTACTACAGTTTCCAGGTCGCTCGACTTTATTAGGCATATGTTTACCAAGTTATTGATAATTATAATACGAAAAAGTACCAAAGAACATTTGTATACATTAAACATATGAAAAAATATGAAGAGAGCGGTGAACGAAATAAAAAGTAAAATTAATATCGAAAACCATAATTAGTTTCAGAAAGTTGGCGTTCTATTTAATTACATTTTCTATGTATGTGAGTATAATATCCATAAAATTATAATTATATAATGGTCGAATATATACTATACATAAATGTATATATGGTAAATTTACCCATGCATGTATTAATTTGAACATAAAAATATAATTTAATACATCTGATTCAGCCCGAACATCTTATTAGAGGAAGAATCCTATGTGTAAGTATTATTGTGTGGTTATGTTAAAATGATCTGACTCCGAACACGAATCGGCCAATCTGAAATCGATTACAGCGAAAACACATAATAGACTATTTTGTCTTCAATGTACGGTCTTTGTACTTTGTATTATGTCTTCGTACCGTATAATGTTAATGCAGCAAGACACGTCATAAAAATACTGCAACCGACACTTAATAATTTATCGATAATACATATTTATACTTAACTGACGATGGGTGTACGCGCAATTCTTCAATTGAAATACGCGATTGGCCAAGCGGTTAGTTTTTTTCATTTCAAATCTGATTGCAATCTGATCGCTTGCTACGTTGAGCTTTAAATCGTAAGCGGAATTCTTTTTCGTGTTTTTCACATTATTAACGCCACATTCTAATTGATTACAATATCACAAGCAGGAACGTTGATGACTCTAACAAAACGAATATAACGAACTAACCAAAACTCCAATCCTGTAAGTATAATTAAAATTAATTTTGAACATGAACATTGGGTTCTTGCATTCATCGGATTCAATTCTGTAATACTGCCAATTGACAGTAATTATTTTTATGTATGCGAAAAGAAATTACGTACAAGGCCATTTATTTATTCATATTTTACAATATTCATTATGATTATACTCGTAAAGAATTTAAATTATACATTTTTTGTTCAAATAAATGTGGTTTAATTATTTTTTCGATTATACATGCCTACGTTATTAGGTGCTATGTAGTACTAATGTTGTGTATTAAATACCAATGATTTAACGGTTCATATTAAAAACGTATTGATTTTATTAATACATAGTATAGTGTAGTAATATAAAAATCTATTTTTATTTTGAAATTTTCTCTTTCTATATAATTAACCACAATTATTAATTCTCAAACAAAAAAATTGTATTAATTAATGGTTAATTTTTTAATGATGGTTTATTAAATAATACATGTTATTGATGGTTTACGGTGATTAGTCAAAAAATAAAAAATAAAAAAATATCTGAAACAAGGTAAGAAACTCAAAAAATTTTTATAAATCGTAATCAACGTGATTTAATTTTTTTATCAAGCTGTACTTACTTATTTATGAGATTTATACTTCCAAATAATAGGTAAACATTTATTTGATTTATACAAAGAATAATTTGTTTTACGTTAAAGAAACGTATTTTCTCATTCAGCAATTTGTGCTTATAGAAAATTAAAATTTAAAATTTTTATAAAAATTCTTCTTCTTTTTATAATAATTATTGTCCTTTATGGTTACTCTTTTATTGAAATTTGTAAACTATTACGAAAATATGATGATTGTTCTTGACAGCATTAAATAGTTCCTTGGTATTGTAATATAACCACTTTCTTAAATTTTGCAACCAGCTCTATTCTTGGTGTTCCACCGCTCCTCTTCCCGCAGTTTTTTTCGTATGTTATAAGATGTAACAGCTGATATTTCTCGTCAATAGGTATGTGTTCAACATTTAAATCATTACGGTTCTTAATTCTGTTTTTATTTTATTATGGTAATTTTTTAATCTTTACTTTTCTTAAATGGTAACTGTATTTTTGATTACAAAATTTTTCTTGAAACCTTACACTCGTAGATATATACAACTGATATGTCAAACCAATGATGTTAATTATTTAAAATTACCTATTTATAATTAATTTATAGCAATTAAAATGAGTCAAAAAATGTTAGCGTAAAAATAGTAGCGCTATTCCAATACTCTTCGCAGTTGCGTTGCGTTTAAGAAAACAATTAATACTGAACTTCTATTTTATAAATATGCCTAAACTGTTATTCAATAGTTACTATGTATTTTTTATTTAGAATGAACATATTTTTAGAAATGTCTACAAAACATTAGATCACTTCTTTTCAATGAGTTCCAATTGAAGATCAATTTTTTAAAAATTCTACATTTCTGAAAATCAAAAGCTGTATGCGATCGTTGTTGTGCTTTTAAATTTTTACTAGTATGAGGGAATTATTAATCAATGACTAAATAGAAATAGTTAATTCAGTAATCACTAACGCCTCAAAAAATGATCGAAAATAAAATAATTATATGTACATATTTGTATCCTACACATATTTATAATAAGTAATTAAGGAGCCGAAACATTGAAATTAATTTTAAAAAATTACGATTATTCCTTACCTTGAACAATTTAAGAACTGTTGCTTTCGTCCTTTCAATATAAAGTCGTGGACGAATATGTTCAAAGAAACATTATAGTATTACCAGTACACATATATCCGACGGTCGATGCCTTCCATTATCTAGTATGAAGTACACCTGAGTAGACATTACAGTCGACCAAATGGAAGACGAAATGTCGGCTTGTGAAGATTACAGAAACTTCTTTACAGGTCGATAATTTTTATGTTCCAGATAAAAGTACAATTGCTTATAAGACAACAGTAGGAAATAAACACAAATAAACAGATTGATAGTATTAGATGTATAACGGAATGATGCTCGAAGAAGAAAAAAAGGTTTAATGTTTATTTTATTACTATTATTTATTTATTTATTTTAATAAATACCAAACAGGCAATTATAGATGGATTTACTAGCATACATTATAATATTATATCATAATAATAATAAGTATTGTATCTAAAATATATCATGTTTAACAGATATCAAAGGAATAGGTAAAGATTATTTATGGGGAGAGGATTTAATATTAGGTAATAATTTTTATTATTACTTATTTATTGACTAGCTGGAATTTTGGCAATGAGGGGTTTAACCCCCTCCCTTTATTTACATCACTAGTAGGTATGATCATGACAAACGTAAGAGGAAATTCAACCCCAGAAGAAAGAAAGGTTTGAAATTCATAAATGACTTGCCACAACACTTCAAAGAAAGAAATCATTAATTTACATAATGTGATTGTAAATAAGTCCTCATTTGTATTTATAATAATAATATAATAATATAATTATTAATTAATACCTTACATGTATTTTTTATAATATTATAAAATCAATTATTTTTTTAGAAAAATATAAACTCCCCTACAAAAAATTTGAAAATGAACGACTACACGAAAAATGATATAATATTTAGTATAAACGCTTATTAGATAAGTATATTAGATACATAAATTATCATTATAAATTATAATTCACTAATGCGGATGGCATTATTATAAGACTCGTTTTAACCGATTTTTTATTTAATACTGAATAGTTTTAAAAATAAATTAAACAATATTAATTTAAAAATGTAATTTAAAAAAATTATACATGCACATGTACAATTTATACAATTTATTTTTATTATTTACACTACTGAATTTAAATGTATAATTTTTCCTACAAAATTATACAAATTGTATATAAATGTGTATAAATTAGTATAATAATAAAGAACTTTGGTGTACTCCATATTATAATATTTTTTGTTCGGTTAATTTTTTATTACGTTTCAGACCTTTTTAAAATTAGCTGTTCAAGGGAGAGATACAAATCGTATACAAAATAATACATAGTTACTGTTTAAAATTACTTTGACACCGTTTCCACGAGTTGTATTCGATCAATTAAATTTTTAGTTCATATTCAATCGCCATCATAATACATAATTTCAGATCTTCATAACCGATTGTTAATATTGACAAACATATATTCCTTTCTCCATAGACTACAATCACCTGTAGGTAATGTTAAAAGTACACGTGAATTTACGGATGATATATTAAAAGCTTATCTTCTTCGTTTATCACAAATTCAAAAAACCCAACGGGAAATGCACAATTTAGACCATTAATTGTTTTTATTGTTATATTTAGTGGAAAAGCCAGAAAAATATTTTTATTTTTATTTTTTTTTGAAGGGAGGGGGAGTTAAAATTTTCACTCTCTCCAACATAAATACCAACCTTTTAATTTAAATGTGTTATTATTTAGTTCATTGAAACCGTAAAGTTGTATAATGATGACATAATATTATACTTGTCTTAAAATGATTGTAAATTTAATAAAATAGGAGAGACATTTGGGACGGGGGTTATAACTCCTGGATATACTACTGGTTATGTTGTCCAATGTTTAGTACTTACGTCCAAAGTTCCAAATACAGTCTTGTTGTCGACTAACTTAATTTCAGTAGCGTAGGTAGTCAAGGGGTGGCTAAGGGGGCTATAGCTCTCTTCCCTTATGAGTCGTGTTTATGTGTAAGTACTAAACTAGGATACTACTATTTGGTATTAAAATATTTTAAAACTTTGGTACTAATTGTTGACGAATAACGGGCGTTTATCATTGGTAAATACATAAGCGTATTATTTCTACTGCGATAACTACTATCTTTTGGTGATTCTCGTTTAACACTTACATTTCATTGTATTTTATAGTCTTATCAGAAGCTATAAACATGTAAGGGTTTAATTTAATTTATTGGAGCATAGCGAGAAAAAAATTTCCGAGTGAAGCGAGAATATTTTTTTAGTATTAATATTCTTATTTTCTTAATGCGCATACCCATAAATATATTTACACCACTAAATATTGTTATTATACATTAGTAGGGCAGAGGACTTGAAGCATTTGCATGTTTGTTTTGCATAGTCACAAAAATAGCAGAGCACGAAACAAATACGTTTCATGTTCTCATAAAGCTAGTTTTAAAATTTTATTTTGCGTATAAATGCATATTTTGAGTCCTTTTTGTTTTTAGGGCATATTTTACACTTTTATACGCTATTTTATACTTTTTGAGACATATTTAACTTAAATCGATTTTTTCCAAAGTGATATTTTTATTTCAAACAATACAGTCAAAATCTTTGCATAACAATTTATTTATTTTTAATTTTTGCCGTATAATATGGTTTTTGACTGTCTGCAAGCATACATTTTTCCTAGAAGCGACAATGATCTAACGTTGTTTCTTTACAAAATATTAAGAAAATTTAGTAAAATATATTTTGTTTATTTGGCTATGGTAGGTATATAATATATTTAAATTATTTAATTGTTTTGGCTTGTTTTAAACACTATTTATTTTAAATAAAAAGACTGAAAAAATTTGTAAGTGCATATTATGGGGTTTTTAGGTGCATAAGTGCTTGAATATTTAGAGCTTTTTTAGAGCTACAAGTCCTCTGCCCTATACATTAGTATTCACATAGACGCAAATAGTGTTTGAAATTTGGGGGGGCTGAAGCCGTAACTCAGTTCAGGATACTGAATACTCTTATGATGCTTTTAAATTTTTACAAAACCACTAAAAAAATTTACCTTGCTGCAGCAACATGAATTACAAATAAACATAAACATATATATATATATATATTATATACCATCTAAATTAAAATTCACATAATCATCTAATATTATATACACATTGATATTTTTTGACATCAATTTTTTTTATTATTCTTATACTAAGCCTTTAATTCTCCTTTCGGTTTTACTAAAAGTATTTAGTTTCTTATCAGACATCAGTGCTGCACATTTCCCACCAACTATTCTTTAGATTAGCGTGATCACGTGGTTCTCAACGCATCAATCGAAATTCGATTATCATTTTTCAAATCATTCGTTACGCGCGAAAAGTGATATTTCTTTCGAAATTACATTGTAATTTATAATGTGTAAAATATAGTAAAATCATTTGTTTTTGGGGGGGGGGGGCTATAGCAATTCTTAGGGAGGCTAAGCCCCCCTAGCCCCCCCCCCCCTTATTTGCGCCTATGAGTATTCATATTGCCAAACTTGTTTATTTTTCCTATGATATAAATAAATATATATTATGATCTATGAACGAAAATAATTCAAGGAATTCACATAATTGTATTATTATTTCGTTTACTTACATACTACTCGTGTTATCCATTGCTACAACTATAAAATATGAAATGTACACGTCTATCATAGCATTATAGCACGTTCCACACGCTGGGTTTCGGTTATTTGTTATCTATGGTTTCGGTGTACATCGACTTGCATTATTACTATTCTGAATTACGAGCATATTTACGTTCATGCGATATACCTGTGTATTATTATTCATAATTCTGATTTAGGGGTTTATAATTAAAATAAATAATTGTGAGTTGCATTTAAAGTGTGTTTTTTTTTTTAAAATACTACTCCATACATAACAATATATTATACTCGTAATCCAAATACTAAATAATTATAATGAATAGGTATGTAGAATAAAACAACGATAAGTAAGTATTGCTTATTTTTGCTCTGAGTGCTAACGTCGACCGACGTAATTACGGTACTGTTTTCGCGCGGATTCTCGAGCAACGCGCACCAAACATTACGAAGCACTCAACGTGTTAAAACTATTTTAAAATGCTGAAAATACATTTTCAAATACGATGATGGGGACTTATAGGTGAACTCTCAAAACATTTCTTAACTAACCTGTCTCAAAAAATGTGTAGCCCCTCCCATTTAAAAATCTTAGCCTCGCCTCTGCTTAATTTCATATTTGAAACAATAATCCTATTAACATTTTTTTATTTAAAAAAAATGTTTAAAAGCGCACCGGTAACTAGAACATCTGGGATAACTCAGTTCACAGTTGTGTTGAAACACGTGTTTTATTCATAATACTACATTGAAGATGTTTAGATGTAAGCTTTATCTTCTAGTGTCAGGTTACATTTTAATACTAAACTAATGTTTACACAGTTTTTGTAGTCTATAATATGTCTTTCGAGAACATGTCTTGGTTAGTAATTTTCAATTTTGATAAAAACGGTTAAAAAAAATTATTAACTTTTCACTTTTTATGATCAGTGGGAATCAAAACTTTATAAATGGCCGTCTCTATAATTATTAATTTACTGCTCAATGAAATTGCATGTAGCAAGATAAATTAAAAATAACCATACAAAAATAAATTAATGAAATTTAGTATTATAATTACGGTGAAGGACATGAGGAAGACACTTTGTATTACATTTTCAAAACTTTTTGTCAAACCAAAATTGTATTGACATTTTTCGTGGAAAAAGTTAAGATAGGTATATGAAAATTTCAATTATTTACTAAAATCCCAAAAAATCTTTGATCATTTTACCATTTATAGCAGGGGCGGACTATGTATGAGGCCAGTCGGAAATTATTTTTTTACTGAGGCCATGTTTATTGGTATTTTCAGAAAAATGTTATGAAATGGGAGCGGACGTATAACTAAAGATAAAGATACAACAATAATAGGAAAAAGTAACTTGAAATACACAGAGTTAAATTTGTTAATAATCAATATTTATATATATTTACAGATCTGTATATTATATATATTTTTCAAAAATATTTTAGTTACATTTCTCTATTTTTCACCCAAAACTCGATTCTTTTTAATATCTCTCATTTAATTACATTTAACTCTACCAAATAAAACATGTGACATTTTACTTTATGTATTTTTATTTATGATTAAAAAATAATTTAAAATCCTAAAATTAGCTGTTTAATACACACTATCCTGTATACATATTATAGATAAGTAATAAGATGCAATAACAATATAACGTTGTAATTGGATATTAATATAAATATGCTTGGTTTTTGGGATAACCAAAGTATAATACTCATTAATCAGTAGAAAGCACATAATATTTTAACAAATATATTCGACAATACTAATTTTATTTTTTAAACCTAAAGATCAAATTATAGAGGCCAAACATGAAATAGGCGAGGGGCCAGTCGGCGTTTGCCGACCAGCCGACCGTGCCAGTCCGCCCCTGATTTATAGTAAATAGTGATAAAAGCATTTAGTAAAAATGATTATTAATTGTTAAAATGAAAACAAAATTTCCATTTTGTCAAAAATCAGTATGTCATAAATATTACCATTGTTTCATATCTTTTCTTCAATTTTTCAAAATTATTGAGAAGTCAATGTAAAAAAAAAAAAAAACCATGGTAATCCAATAAATTCCCTCAGAATCCATAGCTAGAACAATGTGTTATATTATAACATACAATAATATTCATCCACAAGCAAAATTTATATATTAAAATGTCTTGAAAAATAAAATTAAATAATTTAAGTCTTTAAACACAAATGTCTCTAAATTTGAAACTGCACATAACATTGAAGATATCAATAGTTAACTAATTAGTTCCGTGAGCACATTAAAAGAAAAATCAAAATATATTAACAAAAATATTAATCTGCTCTATGTAATAAACATGAGTAGTATTAATATATAAATTCTTAGTACAAGGGAAATCACTATTTTTGTAGACTAATAAATGTTTAGCAAATATATATATTATGTTTATAAAAAATAATACAACTGTATTAAAATTCATAATGAAATGTTAGAATGTAAAAGCAAATTAAAACAGTATAAATTAATACATAAATTGTTAAAAATTATGATTCCTATAGATTTACACCAGTTTTATTCATACGCTAAAAACTATATAAAAAATAATTCTATAAATGTTATATCTTTAGGATAAATTCTAATAAATGTTGGATACATCTTAATTTTCCAAACACATTATTTAAGCTAACATTTTAGAGTAACCAAGTGGTCAAAAGTGACGTCCAATTTCAGCACAATTGGCATTACAATTAACAACAAAAAAAAAAAAAAAATTGATAATTAAAACACACATAAAATATTAATTTGTAAAATATGAAAAAATTAATAATAGTTTCACTTCACTATACTAATATATAACTAATATATAACTGAAATAAAATAAAGTATTTGCTATCCCAAAACTTTATTTATAATACATTTCATGTACATACATTCAAAATTACAATTTTTATTTATGTGGAAAAAATAACACACATAAGTAGAATAATGAAAAAATGATTTGTTAATACATTACAATGCTACAAATTTGCCAGAAATTAGTAATAAACATGAAATCTTGAAAAATGTTATACATTTATATTGGGATGTAAAACTACTTATTAAATAATGCAGTATGTACAGCATCTATATCGTAAGTGATGTATGCTGAAGGTTTATACATATCAATAGAACGTGAAGGCATTCTGCGACTTGTACTAAAACAAAATATATTACATTATTAAAAAATATAATTATAATTATAAAAAATAACTATAAATGTTATAAAATCATATATTACAGATGTTAAGAGTACAGTATATTTGTTTATCAATTTAAGACTCCGATTATTTACCCAGGCACAGATATTGATCCAGTAGGATTAGATCCAGCATTTCTTACCATATCACACTTCATAGGCCTGCCATCAAGCTGCCTGTTGTGATATACATCAACTGCTTGAATAGCATCTGCACGACGTTCATATATTACTTCTGCAACACCTGGTCGCACTACTCTTGATTCCAATAAATTACCAATATCAGCAAAAAGTTCCTAAATATACAAGTAAAAAAAATTATAATTAATTTAAGTAAAAACTAATACTTAGTTATTGTAAACAAAACTGTTTTAATAACACTAGATACATACTCTTATATCCTCAGATGTAACAGACGGTTCTAAATTAGAAATAACAATTTTATGGCCAGAAGGACGTGAACGCTTAGCCATAGCTGTTTGATGAGAATCTAATCTTGAACGTAATGTTTCACTTAATCCTCTATAATTCCTTAAATAATATATAAATTAATTAATTAATATTAATAATAATGTAATATAATATAATATAGTAACATTAATTAACAACTATTAAGTGATTATTTTATCATTTTTTATGTAATCTTTTTAAAAATAACAATAATTTATTTTTAAGTTACATAAGTTACTAATTATGGCAGTTAATAACTAAAATCATTTAAACTCTTGAAACTTTAAACAACATTTTATTTCACCTTGAATTTCTGTCTAATAAATCATCTTCATATCCATCACGATTGAACATTGCATTTCCTCCTATATTTCGTCTCATAATCTAAAATATAATCAAAAATACAATAAATTGAAAATTGTAATTTAAAATGTATCTTATTTACTGGGGTCGGGGAGTATCTACTAGTTTCTTCCCAATCCATTGAATCTTCATAATCCATTGCCATAGGCCTACTATACGGTTTTTCATTTATTCTTGAAGGTCTAACAGAACGCTCTGAAGGTTGTCTCATAGTCTGAGCATTTGATATTGGACGTCTTGAGATTCTCATATCACGTCTCATTGGTCTTATTTCTTCGATTGGTCTATCACCTAATGTTTAAAATGCAGTCAATAATAAAGTATATAATAATGATTCAAATTTCAATATTTTACTTCTAAATGTATTCAACTCAGAATTGAATGTATTACTACTCCGTCTTCTCTCTGCACCATCAAAATGCCTTTGATTTACAGTAGGTCGTCGGTCCCGAACATTTAAATTATGAGAAGAGGCTCTTTCATCCAATATAGACTTAACGGTAAGAATGCCACGGCGGTCAATTTTTACACGACCTAAGTTGTTGGAATGTCCTCTTGAAGTTCCCATACTATGAGAATCCTAATAAGGCAATAAGATACACTATGTATTATTTTTAATAAAAGATGACAAAACTAAATTTAATAATAATATATACATATATATAAATAATAACTTTACAATAATATTGATCTAATTATATTAAGATCTTATAATAATAATATAATATTAAAAATAGATTGGTTAAAAAATTATTTAAAATTTTGATACTTAAGATTATATGTTTAGGTACCAATATGATAAAAAAATTAAATTAAAATAATATATAATAATTAGAAGATTGTCATATTGTAACAGTCTCTATTATAGTCAAATAGAAATAATCTTTAAAAATGTAAAATTAAAAAGCTACATTGAAGATAAGACTAGATAATTAGTAAATTAGTAAGCTAGTAAGCATAACCTGCAATTTATAACCTGTTTTTACTCATCAATTTAATAAAATACAAATTATCATAGAGCCAATATAAATATATTGTCTATAACACATTTTCAAATTCATAAAAAAAAAACTAAAATATACACAAGATTTTAACACTGATATCAACATAAAATAATGAAAAAATGTTCAACTCAATTGACAGTTGAAATTTTATAGATCATAAAATTAATTTACTCAGTAATAATATATTCAATAAAATGCATAAATACTAACTAACTAATTCTATCAATTAAATAAGTACACTAGACCTATTTTAATACATATTTTAAAACTGAAATATCCAATTTTTTTCAAGAATTACGTTTAGTTACTTACATCATAAGATGATGAATGTAATCGACGTTCTTGGATTTTTTCACGAGCATCTTTCTGCTTTGTCAGTTTTTGTCTAGCATCTACTATAACAGTAGGTTTATCTAAAGCCTTTTGCAAAAGTTTAACACGGGCATCAATCACATTATCTATGGCCACCCTTTTATTATTTTTTGTCAACATTTTTCTTTTGTTTAATGTACCATTGGCAGCTTTTAATAGTTTAACTTTTGCAGCTTTGTTTGCTGCAGCTAAACGTAAACGATTATGAGGACCAGATTGCAGAGCTTTGGTACGTCTGAAATCACAATTAAACTAATTCAAATAACCAATTCAGCACATAAGTAGATTTCAAAGAAATTATTAAATTACCATTGTTTAAGGGGTATGAATTTATGTTTAAAAAATAAAAATTGGAGTGGGGGAATTTAATGTAATTAAGCCTTATAGTAATTTAAATAAATTGCTTCGAACATTCGTTCAATTGTGAACAAACCGACGGTTCCGGATTAAAAACGGAATAAATATGTATTAATTGTTATATATTTACCCTCCACGATCTCGACCATTCTGGGGTCGCCTTCCTTTTATGAACTTCATGATGATATTAACTTTTGGTTACTGAAACCTAATACAAACGGATGTTTGATGCGGAACACCACGAACGGCGACTGCTAAACACGGCCGACCATGTATGCGAAAATTGATGACGAATGGACTAACGAAGCCGAATGAGTGAACTCAACAGCGTCGATAAAATAAACACAATCGATTGATCAACTGGACGGCGTGAGACGAGAGAAAAACATTTTCATCGATACGAAGGAAACAAATCGAAGTAGCCAAAATGGTTGTTATAACTTGCGATGTGATAGAAACACATTAAACAAACAAGACGGACGAACGGTCGACCAGTGTAGCCACTACACGATCATTATTCATGCGATAACGCGGGCATTAGCAAAATAATAAATTCGTGTATTATCGTTTCTCCATCTGTTCGGTGCGTGCCGTCGTCGATGAGCGCAGTCGGTGCATAGAGATTTTCGAAAGAAAATATCGATACTTATAGTATCGATTACAAATATTGATATCGGTACAGTTTCGGCACAAATGTGTTGATATCAGTATCTGTTGGTATCGTATAGAATCATTATAAAAATTAAAAACGCCGTCTAGATACCCGGGTGCCCGTGTAGATAAAGCGTACACGGACCCATCCGTGTATATATTTGATACCCGAATTGGTCGAATTGTTAATGCGCATGCGTGATTTTTTAGAGCTACATTCCTCTGCCCTACTAATTACTAATAATAGAGAAAATTGTATAATAAATAAATTATATTAATGAGTGATAAGTCTCCAAGACATTTAATACATTTTTTCTCCTAAATAATTTTTAAACATTTTTAAAAATTTAGTCATGTACTAAGTTAGACCTTAAAGGGTGCCAAAAGAAAATCTTCTTCTTCTTCTACTTCGCCTTCCTCCCAACTATTTGGGGTCGGCCACCCTTGTCCTACACCTCCACTTTACTCGGTCAATCACATCTCCTCTGCACACACCGACAGCCCTCATGTCATTCTCCAAAGTCTCCAACCATCTCTTTTTTGGTCTTCCTTTTTCTCTTTTTCCTTCAACGTCCATCTTCATAACCACTCTTACTGCATTTGTTTCCTCTCGCCTCATCACATGCCCAAACCATCTCAGCCTATTTTCTCTCATCTTGTTCACAATTGGCGCTACACCAACACTACCTCTCACGTATTCATTCCTTATTCTATCTTCTCTTGTCACTCCACTCAACCATCTAAGCATTCTCATTTCCGCGACACTCATACTTTGTTCTATTCTCCTGTTAACCGCCCAACACTGAACCATACAGCATAGTTAGTCTCACTACACTTTTATAAAATTTACCTTTCAGCCTAATTGGAATTCTCTTATCGCATAACACGCCCGATGCTTCTCTCCATTTCATCCACCCGCACTTAATCCTATGTTTTACATCAATGTCAAAGCCCCCGTCCTTTTGAACAAAAGATCCTAAATATTTAAAGCTCTCAACTTCACCTATCACATCACCACCTATTGTCAGTTGTCTCCTCATTCCTTCAACTTCTTGGTCTGTTTGTCCAAAATCATACTCAATATACTCAGTTTTATTTCTACTAATTCTCAATCCCTTTTCTTCGAGGGCTAACCTCCACTCATTTACCCTATTATTGATAACTTCTAGGTTTTCTCCTATCAGAACTATATCATCCGCAAACATCATACACCATGGTATATGATATGGTATATACATAATTAATTTCGTTCATTACTTAATTTAAATATCGACCGACTATAAATCATCATTAATATTGTAATTGTATGGATAAATATGATTCATTATTTCCTCCAATGATTCATGTTAGTAAATCTCAATTTTGACTTGATTTTGTGTAATTTTACTAAATTACTGTGTAATTATGAAGTACATGTTGACAAGTCAGCTAACGGACAATATTTTTCTAGTTTTCTACAATAATTACAAGTGTCTGCCTGTTTAACATTCCTTTCAAATTAAATTGTTAAAATGTTATATTAATTATTGTATTAATAATAACTAATTTATTTCTAAATCTAAAATAGAATAATGCCAATTTTTCAAAATTGATTAATTTAACATTTGACTAGCATTATGTGTAATAAGTGAAAACCTAATGAATTTCTACTCAGCTTAATATTGGTGAACCAATTAAATCGGATAAAAGATTAATTTAACCAAATTAATTTATTGAATCGATTCGAAGGATTCGGATCAGTTTAATGATTCATTTTTCACATCCCTATAAATACACCGAATGTCGACTGAGATTGATCCGAAACAAGTCTCCAACAGGCATGTTCGGCTTCCTATGATGTAGACCACCGGGGCACGGGTACGATCGGCATCGTGTTCAGGTTGATAACGAAGCCTACAGTAATGTCCACATAAGTGCAGCTTTGCCGATCGGTATAGGAGGACGCACATTAATATTTTTGCACTCTTGTCGACCAACCTGCATAACAACAATAAACGATATTGATACGACTTTGATAACATGAATACTGATAAGTGTTAAAGTTTTTTTTTTTATTTATTAATTTTGAACACAGACATAATGTTTGTATTGTTCTAATAGTTTTAATTAATACTTTGATTTTGGATTTACATTTGAAATCTATATACCTATTAAAATTGATAAATAGCTATGGCATTTTTCAATAATGGTTTGAAAATTTAAAAGAAAACTGTTTGTAAATATTGTAAATAATGGAGTGGGTCTCAAGAACTATTGTTCGGAGTATTATTTATAGTGGTTTGCAATACTCAAAAGGAAAACTCAAAGTGATCAACCTTATAATCTATGTTTGAATTTAACTTTTGATAAACATTGAAAATGAATGGACATTTTCGGCGACGGGACTCATCCCTATGTATGACAGATGAAATAAAACATCCTATGATGGTGGGCGACGAGCGACTTGCTTTTTGGGCACATTGTCATAATTACCAACTGGGTGACAAAATAGGCGAAGGATCGTTTGGTAAAGTATTTAAAGCCCTACATACTAAAAGTAACATGGTAGTTGCCTTCAAGTTTATTTTCAAGGTAAACATTTTTACTTTTTTAATAAATAAATTATTCAGCAGTTATATGCATGTACAATGTAATTTATTTTAGCTTGATGAACTAAAAACATTGCAACAAGAAGTTGAAATTCAACAGAAGTTACATCATCCAAACATTGTAAGAATGCTTGAATCATTTGGAAATGATCAAGGGGTAAGATATTAATTAGATTAGTTCAGTATAAAAATACCTTTTGTATTTTGTAATTGATTATATTATTTATTATATTTATTTTATATATATATATATATGTATATGTATATACTCATTTTTTGTTCCTATAGATTGCTTTAGTTATGGAATTTGTGCCCAGATCACTTAAAGAAATTATAGAAATAGAAGGTATATTGAATGAACAAAGAACACAAGCGATTATATGCCAACTTGTATCAGCATTACATTATTTGCATCGAAAAAGTATTTTACACAGGTAACTGATTTATTAACTCTTTTAAATGTAGTAAATTTTATAAAATAATATTAAGTACTTGTATTTAATTATTTTTATATTTAGGGATTTAAAACCACCAAATATTTTATTGGATCACAATGATGTTGTAAAACTATGTGATTTTGGATTAGCCCGGTTTATGTTAACTGGTACACAAGTATTAACACAAGCATCACTTAAAGGAACACCACTTTATATGGCTCCGGAAGTGATAAATTCTCCTGTTATACCTCCAACATACAATCATAATGCAGATTTATGGTATGATCAATATTCATACAAAATATTTGCAAATTAATCTAATATTTATTATTAATTTAGGTCATTGGGATGTATAGCTTATCATTTATTATGTGGAAAACCACCATTTGATACTAAATGTTTAATGCATTTAATACAAATGATGAAAGATCAGCCAATTGTTTGGCCAAATACTGTATCGCCTGTTTGTCGACATTTTTTAGAACAATTGTTACAAAAAAATCCATTACAAAGGTTAACATGGCCTGGTCTATTAGATCATGAATTTGTAAAAAACAGAGTCTTCACAATAGATGAGGATCAAGATTTTGATGAATTGTCAGAATTAGATGATATTGTATATCCTTTAAATTCAATGAAGATAAAAGAGGAAGAAACTACCTCTGATTCTTCTACTAGTCATGAATTAACATCTATAGATGACACGTAATAATTTTTATAAAAATTGTATAAAATTAAATGCTTCTTATTCGTCTTCTTTTTCTCTTTTTTATAAGATTATATGTAATTTAATAATATGTTATACATTTTATTGATATTTATAGTACTGAAGAAGAAGACTTGCGTTCAAGTCAGTCTAGTTGGTGTTCTGAAACTTGTCAAGAATTAGATGTATGTTCTTCTGTTAAGACTAATTCCACAAGCAACAATACCAATACTAATGAATATATGAGTGAAGAATGGATTGTATTTCTACGACAAAGTGCATCTGAAGTAAAATTTTATTCACAATACATATTGCTTTTATTTTATTGTAATAAATAGTGTTTATTTATAAGTCTTAATCTGTAGTATTTTAGATTATTTAATGACCTTTTTTTTCAGGTTGTATCTGGAAATTTAACGTCTATGAGTCAAAAAAGTTTTATATTAGTTATTTTGTCTTCTTTAAAAAGCAATACTGTGTCTTCCAAATTATTACGCTATGTTGTTACTCTTCTATCAATACCTTTTGTTACTCCAAACATTCAACAAACTGAGAAAGACTTAATTACTCATGTATGCCTTTATAATTATAAAATCATTACATTTTTGAAATTTTATATATCAATGATATATTTATATATATTTAAAGAAATAACATTTTTTATATATTATAGGTCTATGTTGAAACCAAGGTCATTCCATGTTTGATGCAAGCATTTGCTAATGTTTTTAAATCACCAGCTCGCAACTGTGTGTCACCTGCACCGCCTGATACTTCTGGTTTACAAGAGCTAGGCTGTTTAGAATCTGTACTTCTTCTAGTTGAAGGGTTATCATTAGATAAACCTATAGAGTGCCTTAAACAATTTTCTGATAGTATCGTTTATCTGAAAATTGTTCCACTTTTACAAAAATGTTTGTCACTTAGTCATGGAAATACACATTTGGTGACTAATACACTTGCAGTATTAATATTAATTTTAATATATTTACCGCGCAACATAAATTTAGTACAAGACATAGTTATCGGAAAACATTTAGAAAGTAATAATACATTTTCAGTTTATATTGTTAAGAATATAGCAGTTAAATTTTTATATAGATCTAAAATAATAACTTTTCAGGTAGAATTTCCAATGTTGAACTTCATAAATTGCTCAGAAACAGTGAAAATGCTACAGTAAGAGAAAGAACGTGTGTTCTTTTGTTGCACATGACCAGACTGAGTCCACATAGTCTTTTAAATGTTTGGCATCAAACTCTTACTAATGATATTGAATTTTTAAAAGATGATCCATGTCCAAATGTTGTTCAGGTAATTTAAAAATTAAAATAATTATATTGAGATGAATAATTCTAAATTAATTGTTATTTAATATTGTTCTAAATAAAGTAATTAATAAAATTACTTATATATATGTCGTAGGCATAAATGTATTTTTCTATTTTATTTTATTAATTAAATAGTAATTAATTTTAGATGTCTTTAAGATTAGTTATATTATATATACTGTAATTTATTATAAAATTTATAATTTTCAATATTAATTTTTTTTTTTACTGGTATTTGTTACCTCTAATCTGAAATATAAAATATAAAGCTTTATTTTATCACTGGGTCTTAATCTTGTTAATTTTAGAATTTGTAATAACACAATTTACTATTTTTAATTTGTCTATCATTACTATAATTTAAATGGATTCTTTATTTAATATATTAATTGATTTATTCATAATATGAGCATTATAATTTTTTAGCTAATTCAGCATTGAATTTGCCAGTGAGTTTACATGAAACTGAATTTTTTGTTATTCTTTGTTTAATAATCTCAAATTAGTCACATCCCATATTCAATTAGTCAATGTTTTTACATTTTACTATCTGAAAAACATAATTATTTTATTTTTGTAATTTAAAATATTTCATCATATCTTTAAATTATTCATTTATCTAAATACTATATATAATTATATATATAAATTTAAGTTTTACATTTTATAAGTAATTAAAAATTTGTTTTTGTTCATTTACAGTAGAATTAATTATATATATATATATATATATATATATATATATATAGATATAGCTAATTAAAATTATAGTGTAAATTTAGTTCAATATAAAAATAAAACACTTATATATTTTAAGTACTACAAAGTTTGTTTGTATATTCTAGGCTGCAATCTATACATCTGAATTGCTGAAAAAAACTCAATTCTACAAAGTGGAAACAGAACCACGGGAGTAAACATGTATTTGGAGTATATGTTTATAATAAAATCAGTCCATGAATTTTATATCTGAAGTATTCTGAAATACTATATTGTATTATATACTTATTATTTTTATAAAATCAAAAACTAAAATTAAAGTAAGGATTATTCCTCGTTTATGATTAAAAATCATGTATTTATTATAATACTGAAATATATGATGAAAATTCAATACGCCAAAAAGTCATAATTATTGCATATATCATATAGTTTTATATACTCACAAAGTCAACAACATAATAATGTAGATATAAGAAAATACAATATGATGTAAATTATTTAATTATGGTAACAAATAACAATAATACAGTTTTGCTCACCAAATAATCATAGATACGTATATGAAGTAAACACTTCTTGAAGATAAGAATTGTTTTTCAAATATTATACGAACATACTCAAAGGAATTTATAATACAAGTAAATAAAATAAAATCTATATAATGATTTTGAAGAAGAATACATTATAATCAACCAAGAATACTATTGGAGTTTCAGAATATATTTTATTAAGCTTTGTAAAAATCTCCCTAAAGTATTTATTTTCTGAATTATTTATACAACATGTTATATTTGATTTATGGTTCTTATTATTAAAATTATCATGTAAAATAGTTGTGAAGATTCATCTATTTTATAACTATGATAGAATGGCAATATGCCTAAACACAATACTATTTTTGAAATAAAATACTGAACATTAGAATCATTAAGTTAACTTTAAATTTTATTTTGCATTTTATTATTAATTACTATTAATACAGACTAAACATTTTTTTAAAAAAAAAAAAAAAATTAACATTTGTTTTATTCACATGGATATTATACTGTATAGTTTAATAATGTTTAAAAAATGTATTTAATTTTAAAGATGTTAGTCTTACACTTAGACACCAAATAGAAGAAGTTTAGGGACTTATATTTTTTAAAACTGTGAATAGACTCCTCTTTTTAATTAAGAATCGAACAAATAAGTAAAATTATATAAATATGACATTTTAGAATCATGATTGTTCATAAAAATGTTACTTAACACTCAGAATATACACATGCATATATTTTGGAAGCTTTCAATTTTTCAGATTTTAATGCTTTTGATAGTAATCCTTAAGTTTCTCTTATTTTCTGTTCACTTAGACTAAAGATAAAAATGTATCATAAACAATAATTTCTCAATACATATATCCAAATTCGCTACCCAAAAATAATTCTTGATTATCTATTTTATTTAGTAAACATTTTCATGAAATATTATACTATTAACTTGTAATTATTAATTAAATATACTTTTAAGTTGTATGTGAAAATATTCTTCAGAATATAATTGTATAAATCCAGATTAAGTTTGCCATTATCTTGATCATTTTATTTAAGACATTTTTTCTATACATTATACAAGAATTTTATGATTTTTCAATAATACTGATTAATAAGCTTATCATAAACATATTTTTAATGTAAATCTACGTCAATTAATTAATTGACCAATATATATGGTTATCTTAAGTGTTCCAGCTTAACACCAAACACTTAAACATCTAATGAGAATTTATACTTGGTTAGCAAAAAAATCCGATAAGTTAGTATTGAATAGATAATTTAATATGAGTACATAAGGATAAAATATATGGTAATACAATTTATCTAGTTATATCTACAAGGACCTAGGATTTTAAATCAGCTATTCTATGAAAAATAATAAACAGTAAACAATTTTGAACAAGTTAATACATATTGATAAATATTAAGGAAATATATTTTATAGTATTTGAAGTTTTAAATACATCACATTTAGTTATGAAGTATTATTAGATCTTGCTGTGGCTGTTAATTATTTGTTTTATATCTTGTTGAATACTAATTATAAATTTAACTTAAAATGTATTTTATAGTAAGCCCACATTTACAATAAATTGAAATATCTACAGTCTAAATTGTATTCTTCATGTTTATACATCCTGCAATTTTTCATTAATTTGTATTGCTAATAATTCAATTACCCGTTTAAAATGTATAAATAAAAAATAAATAAATAAAATTTAAATAATATGCAGAAAAAAATCTAAATAAATATTATACTAATTTATAAAATAAAAATGATTATCATTTTATTATAGAAATAATAAATTGAATAAATTCACTTAATAAAATTAAAAAATCTTAAAAGCAAAAAATCAAAATTAGGGATTTATGTTCTTAATTCTTTCACTCAGAATAAGTGTAAATTGTTACATAAATTATGTGTGCAGTGTGTAGATTCACGATAGGTATTGTATATGCATTGCTAAAGATCAATTATTAAAAAAAAATCTTTTAATAAGCATAGATGATTTTTTAGATTCTGAACGGAGTGATGGAATCTATTGGTTTTACAATGATGTGTGGTTTTTTTTTTTTTTTTTTTTTTTATTTTATTTTTTTTGTGTCTGACGACACCTTTTTTGGCAGTAAAAATGCTTCGATTTGCTTATGAAGCAACTTTTATGAAAGGAAAGTGAATCTAGTTGGTACTTTGGGGGGTAAAAGTAAAAAAATTTCAATATTTTTTAAATGCGACGGGAAAAACCCTAAAAATAAAAGGGAAAAACGGGAGTTTTTACGCAAAACCAGTTTTCGACAAAATCAAATTTTTTATTTTGCTATAACTCAAAAACTAATCGATGTAAATACTTGAAATTTTCACCAAATGTTGAGATTAGCGTTCTCTATACACTGTTAAAGTATTTTGACTTTTATTGAGATATTCATAGACAATTGAAATTTTCAATTTTTTTAAGTATTTTTTTTTTTAAAATAACGATAAAATTTTTTTGGCCGGCCAGAAAATCTTGAAAATTTAATACAAGGTTTCTTATAAGTTGTTACTTATCTGATAAAAAAAAATCTAAAATCGTAATTCACAATTTTTTTTTATAAGTGCTCAAAGTTCCAATTTATACGAAATATGTAAAAATTGCGAAAATTTGCAAGTTATTTTGGAGATAAAAATTCATAAAATTTTTTCTGTTCATACTTAAGGTTCATTTTACATGTAAAATTTAATATATTGTATAATATTCTAGACTGACAAATGATATCGGTTTTTTTAAAATGCTCTAACTCAAAAACGAAAATCCGCAACAACTTGAAATTTTCACCAAATCTTTATATTGACGTATTCTAAACATGGTTATGTTTTCAAAGTATTTTAATGTATTTTGACTTATTTATAGACAATTTAAATTTTCGATTTTTCTAAATTTTTCGTTTTAAAATAAAATATACTTATTACAATATTTATAAATAACAATGTATTATATTCTAGTCAAACATTTCATCTCCGTTCAGAATTGTTTTTCGTATACAATGATACCTATCATTGAATTCAAATTTAATAAATCCATTATAATGACCTATCCTATGAAGAGTCGCACTTCACCCCCAAGTGTACAGCAGAGCGAGGCCCATCCGGTTCTTTTTTTTTAATAGCTCTATAGGTATGTGGCTATCTAACCTGAGTAGGGTTACTAGACGGCCGTATTTTGGGGGGTTGTCCGTATCGTCCGTATTTTTTGGCAAAATGTCCGTATTTTCCATGAAATAATTGAAAAATTCAAAAAAGTTAAAAAAAACACGAAAAAATTACGTGAAGTGGAGTAATTGGCGAATTCTGTCAAATTCTACCTTATTTTGCTAAGAGAGAAAACGATAATATGCATATATACATGACTTATAATTTATTACAGAATGATAAAATAAGCTATTTATATACAAAGTATATATAAAGCTGTATATATATATATATAAAACGTATACATATATATATATATACCTATACATTTTTAACTTAATTATACGTGGCATAATCAAGCGGACCATCCACTCGTTCTAGGGGGGGGGGGGGGGGGTAGGATTCGAAATGTCCGTATTTTTCACTCCGACCATCTGGAATCCCTAAACCTGAGCAAGGTTTATATTTTCAGTAATATTAAATTTTTCATACTTCACTTATCAATAGAGGTATGTTTTTTTTTTTTTTTATCAACCTACCTATATTGGGTTGGTTTACAATGTTTTTAACTTCGCTTTCCACTTATCACGATCTTCGGCGAGTCTTTTTAATTCGGCGTAAGTAACAATCCCTGCGTCATTTTTCAGTTGGGATATGTATGAGTTTCTTGGTCTTCCTGATGGTTTCCGTCCTTCAATTGCACCTTCTATTATAATAATCAAGGGATCTTTTTTCTTTTTCGTTAATAACCCATGTCTCGCAGCCATATAATGCGACACTCCACACAAATGTTTTTAGAAATGTCTTTTTTGTTGCTCTGCTAATTTTTAATTTTTAACGGTAGCTTACCAAAATGACTGATGCTACTAATGCGAAACACCATAGTTGCGTCTCATGAGCATAGGCGTAACTAGGGAGAGAGGACTTTTAATTTTAGCACTCCCGCCCTTTCATAAATCCTAGTCACCCCAACAGTAGTTACATTTTTAAATTTAAATTTAAATCATCATTTTACTTTTGATTAACAACATCTTGGAAAAATTACCACTGGTACAGATGATGGAGGAATTGAATATGAATATGAAAATAATCCTAAAGAGTATTGGAAAAAACACTCTTTTTTCTGTCATTGACAGTACTTTTATTAGTTAACATGAAACACGAATTTTCACCTGAAAGTCTTAAACTGGCTATATAAATTGATAACTTCATTAATTTAGATTTTAAGCAAAATGACATTTTTGTAAACCAGTATGAGGTAAATTTTAAAGTTATATTATATGAAATGTAGTTATTTAGTTTTCTTATGTTTTCATACAGTATTAAATATAAATGAAACTAAGTTAAAATTAAAAATGTTGATTGCATAGGTTCTCTCTCCTGCGGAGATTTCCTTATTGTCTCTGATACTGAAGCTAGTATTCTAGCAATCGTCAGTAAGCCCTTCCTTTCTAAGTGTTCCCCCATAATTCTAAAAATCCGTTCATTAATGAAATTTAGTAATTACTACTATCCCTCAAAATTAGGACATTCTCCTTCCTTTGGGTTTCAGGACATATAGGCATTAAAGGCAATATATATATATATATATATATATATATATTCGTATGGTATAATCCAAGTAGAAACAAAAATATTTAACAAGCATATAAATATAGATATAGGTGACAACAATTATAAAATATGAATCATTATAGATAGCAATAACAATAAAAAGATAAATATAGTAAATAAAACGAAATCACACTTCTTTTTCCAATTCGGATAGCCAACGGACGGCGTCCCCTTCCAATACGTGCAAACTTTTCATACCTCCAGGAAAATGAGATATCGGGCACTCTTCTACAAGGTGTTTCATAGTCTGGATCATTCCGTCAGCTTCACATAGTTCTGAGTCTGTCAGTTTCCATTTCTTCATTAGATGGTTTGATCTTCCTTGACCGCAGCGAAAGCGGTTGAGTCTCGACCATTCTCTCCTTGGGAGGTTAAATCCTGGAAGCTTAAGGTCCGGATCCTCAACAAGTTCGTAAGTATAAGGCTTTTTGTACTCCATTATTTTTTCCATCGATCTTTGATGGTAAGGTATGTGCCGGAATTATCCGGTCAGCCAGGATTTCGTGACTTCAATCTCAACGGTGGTAGATTTTTTATATCATCATACATCGGTATGGTTAAAGGCAATGATTCGTTGGCAATTTTGTATCGGCAATGACACGCTGATACTTTAGCCGGCTCCATCGCTAACCAGTCTTACTTGGGCCCACGGTGGTGTCCCTATACAGACTTAGTCAATATACATCGCACATCCATACAGGAGCTATGGAAGCTGGAATGGGATGCCTTACCAGAGTCTTATGCTTTTTGTTATAGGTCATCATTAAAAAACAACCCTACTCAACTATGGGTTCAATCCCTAAATATGAGCCGTGCAATCATAACTAAATTTACTAGATTACGCACGGGTCACAACCTACTACCACATCACTCGTTTAAATTGGGACTCAACAGTAGTATGCGTTGTTCCCTACCCAACTGCGGTGGAGAATATTACGACTTTCAACACCTACTCATTAATTGTCTATCTCTCTCTACCCAAAGATCTCAGCTACAGATTCTCTTTTCCACCAATGGTATTAATTTTCCCCTAATTGACGCTCTTTCAACTGACAATGTTAATATGATCAAGCATACACTAAATTGTATTCTGCAATCAGGCCTCCGAATTTAAAAGTGTGAGCTTTACCAATTTTTTTTTTTTTAGACCCATGTGCATAACTGTCGAGATATTATAATTTATATTAAAATCTCATTTAAATAAATACAAAAAAATGTATTACTTAATTTTCTGAACTAAGTGTACATCTTTTTATAATAAAAATTGATATATTAGGTATTTGTATTATAAATAATAAGTGTGTTCAATGCGACGAATGGTGTTTTTTTTTAGATAATAAATCTGATCCTTTAGGATCTATACCAGAAAGTTGAATACGTAAATTTGATTCTTTATATAATCGATAAAAACGATCTATCGATATACGATAGAAGCTGTGCAAAACTAATATATGCCATTTATGGTACACTATGAATGAAGGGGTGAATTGCTTTTTAACTAACAATAATTATTTCTACAATGTATAATCATCAGTATTTCCCGTGTTATACGATTATCACATTAGTATTTTCGTATTTATAAATACTATATATGTACATAGTATTTTCAATTTACGATCGTGGATCCCCTCCAGTGTACGTGCGGACCACTTTTTGGAAAACGCTGTAATAGTTCCATCGTTATATATAAGTATTTATTCAATGCATTGCTGAAATTGATCTTTTACAAATAATATATTAATTAATAATACTAATATATTAGGTCAACTAAGTTACCAAATCGATTCTCTAAGTTGTCTATCATAGTTATTGAAAGAGATCTATCAAATGTTTTGAATAAGTATGACATTTAAAATAAATTTGCTTATACTGAGCGGAGGTTTAAATTGTTTAAACTAACTAGTATATTATTATGTTACATATATATATATATATATATACACACATATATAAATTATTAAATTATCTCTATCATTTTAAGAAATTAAAAACTTAAATTTATAACTAAAAAATGTATTTTAATCGTTTAATATGTTACCATAATACTTAACTATGATTTGAATTGTGTCAATAACACTATGTAATAATAAAATATAACAGTAGTATATTTATTAATAATTAATGTATTCTGTTTGTAGGAGGTATGGAGAGCGAAGCCCTCACTTATCCTTATTCCTATTACTATAAAAATGCTAAGGCTGGATCCCTACCTACGTTTAAGGTTACGCCTATAAATGCCCGTGAGAAATTGCATTTCACTATTTCGGCCAGGTAGTATAATTTTTTTCGTGTTACAGGTGTTCTCTGAGTTTCGAGATGTATCACTTAATATTATAAATATCTAATTGATAAATACATTTTTAAGCCCAGGTCATAAAAATCATCATCTTAAAACCCAATTAATCAGTTCCTTTCGAAAATGGCTTACCAAATAATAACATAATATCTCTTAGCGTATTAAATTCCAGTACTATTGCTCTGGAATTTAAAACAGGTAACTTACAGGGCATAGGTTTCATCTTACTCAGCGTTTCCCAACCTTTTTGCAATGGCGACCCATAAATTTAATCTTTATTAGGTACGCGACCCCTCGCTAAAATTAAAAGTATGCTGTAAATAAATAAGATTTTTATTATAATCTATTTTATCATTGAATTTTTTATAAAATACAATATACTGAATAATAATAATTTAATAAATAAATAAAATTAATAATAAAAAAATTAGTGTAATAGAAAATTGCTGAATTTAGTGTGAATTTTGATTCTGGATGTTGTTTTTTACCGATGGATAAGAAATATTCCATAATCGTAATAACTTTACGTCATTTATTCTACAATATTTAGACTTCACATTATTAATATAGAGTATGAAATAAAATATAACATAAGCATTTATCAATTTACGGCTAAAATAACTGTAATCGTAACCACGTGTCGCGACCCATGGTTTGGGAAACGTTGATCTTACTGATATCACAAACTACCTTTTGAGATTTGCGAAACTCGTTGAAATTACTGCCATACGTTTAAAACTGTATTCAACCACAGAAATAAATTTGTTTCCAAAGATAGTATGTGATAACATAGTAGGTAGTACATGTGTATTACGTGAGTAGTATTTAATTTAAAGCCTTATATAATTAAAATATTGTACTCTACAGCATAAGGATAAAGTTCTTCGCGAAAGAGCTTTAATTATAAATAATACTTAATATACATATGTGGAGATGATGGAGTACATATAGATTATTTCATTGATTATAAATACTACAATTAATGATTATATGTTTTAATTTCAAGCTTTTGATTTCTCGATCCAACTGATAATACAATTTTAACGAAATCTAGCACAATTTGACCTTGGATATCCTCTGTTCTTTTGATTAAACTCGTAACTTACCAATCTGAAATAGTTTGATGTGTAAGTGCATTATTATAGTAAAATATCATTATGTGAATCTCCCTAAAAAATGACCAGCAATTCCCATTGCTGTTTAATGTAAATTATCATTAAACAGCGGTAAATAGTTTAATTTAATTTTTTTTAAGAGCATAATTAAATATAATCGTTGCCATTATTAGACTTAAAGTCTATTGTCTACGACAATTGGTTGACAAGTCTCAACAAGAAATAACTTATATTAATATAAATATATTTTACACCTGTTATCACCTCCAAGTGTTAAGTTATTTCTTGTTGAGACTTGTCAACCAATTGTTTTCACATATATAACACTTGTATAAGTAGGTAATTAACTTAATCATCATTTTTGATTGTAAATTGAAAGACTATTAAATTTCACGAATCTATTTCATATACTCGATTTAGTTTTATCTTATGTAGTCATATATAACACTCGTACAGTAATATTATTAACTTAATCATAGTTTTCATTTGTAGATTGAAAGACTATTAAATTCCTCGAAAACATTTCATACTCAAATTGCAATTAGTATTGGCTACTATCAATAATCTAATTGTTCAATAAAAATTAAGATTTGGAGCATTTATTTTAAAAATAAAGTTACAATAAAGTAAAGTAACGATAGTATAATAATGTGATGTTTTAATCAATTTTAAAAATAACTTACCCATCAATACGTTACACGTGGCATAATATAATTTATAATTTATATAATTTAAATTTGCATTAACAATTATAAGGTGTAGGTATCTACTTTCATTGAAGGTTGGGTTGAAGGTTAGATGGTGTTCGTTAATGGAAAAAATCACCACTCCTAAAATTGTTTATTTTGTTAGTTAATATTATTAGAATGTAAAATCATTTACAGTTTTGATTGTTCTGTTATTAAATAGTTTAAAAATATTCTGAAAAATACTTGTAGAACTTATTACCAGTGGTATAGTTAAGGAAATTTGAGAGGGGTTCATTGCTAAAATCCTATCTAGTAAATAAATAAGTTATAATAAAAATTATTATAACCTAAATACATCAATCCTCATTTCCTTAAATAATCTTTATCTACGCCCTTGTGTTTTATTCATGAGTATATTAATAAATAAGTAAAATATTTATAACAAATTATGTGGAACGAAAAATGAGTGAAATTAATAAACAAAACATATCACTAAATGTAACAAAGTTAATCTGTTTAATAAGTAAACGCAATAAAACATACTAATTGAAAAATATCATTATACCTAAAATCTCAAAAAGTACATTTAGGTAAATTTATATTTATTTGAGTGATTTTTGTTTTATATAAACAAGAATTAATTGTCCATCAATGATTATAAATGTATTCTATACATAGTCACTGTGTTCTCATATCATTCGCATAATTTTCTAAACATAGGATTCTAAGAGTTCTAAAAAGCAAGTCACAAGTATACTCTAAGGTCTAAGGTGTTGCTTTCCAGGTGGCGAGTGTATTGCCGGTTCAAAAAAAAAAGGCTACAGACACACAAATATTTTAAAAACTCCCATTTATATATTAGTTGAACATTTTTGAGTTTATATCAAACAACGTTTGACGAACCATTATTTTCAAATAAAAGCCCCTAAATATAAATATAATATATTCAGTTGTGTGAATTATGTTAACATATGTAAAAATCATAAATACTTATGAAAGATAATACACGTTTTTCTATAACGGAATAATTCTTAATTTTTTTTTTTATCATATAAATTTGTATTCCCCGTAATGATGTATACTATTATTACTATAATGCCTATAAAAGGTTCAAAAACTCAACGTTATCATATAAAATTATTGATTGCTCATTGACAAAGTATACAAATGATAATATTCGGATTATCCGATTTATTATCCGGATAATTCGAATTATAGATTTTGTTCATTTTTAAACAAAAGTAAATAACTGTTTATCGTTTTTTAAACTAATGATTATATAGATGGTAAAAGTGTAATATTCATAAGTATAATTTACCTGCTTGAATGTTTTAAGAGAGGCTATAAAGTGTATATACTTAGAATTGCACAGGGTGTCCCACGAGGACACGAGGATTTACTAATTTCGAGTGGTTCCATATCAAATACTTAGTAAGGTTCCGTGAAACACATAGTGTAATTTTAAAATAGAATAATATGAGTTATCATTGAAATAATTTATTGGATAAATAATCTTATATTATATTTAAAATTACAAAAATGGGCTAGTAACTATCTTTCTCGAATCAATTATAATAATTATGCTTTTATGTTTTAAAATTTTAGATTCAAATTGAAGTACAAAAAATTTTAATATTTTGTAGATGATAATACCAGATTAATAATTCAGGAAATAAATTTCAGAAAAAAACTGTTTGGAGAGTAAAATCAACACCCTCCGAACACTATCATAATATTGAATTTTATTATTTATTTTGGAACAATTTAAAATAAGTTATTATTTAAAACAAGTTTTTAATTTTATAAATATCAAATAAGCAGTTCCTTTAATCTAAACATGGAAAAACCTAAATATGGAAAAACTAAAAAATAGTTTAAATTATTATTTAGTGGCCGTATTTTAACTGAATAATAATTTATTACTAATACCACCGACAGGGCTGGTATTAGGGGTGGGCAACCTTGGCCTTCGTTCAGGACGCTTGTTGACATAAGGCACCTCAATGATACAACATTAAAATTGAAAAAAATATAGGAATGTAACTCTAACATTCCATTGACGATTATTCATTATAATAGGTATATTGTAGTTTAGTCCAGAGTGGTCTTACCCGCGACCCTCGAAGCCTTTTTTTTTGGTCTCCTTCATAGAAAACTTCTATTAAAAAAAATGAATAGTTATATTACAACAAAATCGTCATATGATTTTATACATTTTATGTTTCATATTATAAAACGTATGTATACATACAATTGGTAACGTCCAAATCCATGATTGAATTCATATATATATATATATATTCACTACGTACATATGTAGGTATCGTGTTTGTATATCAGCCACAGCAAAACCAAATTCTTGTGGTGGGAGATCGTGAAAGTTGATCATATCACCCCCTAAAAGTCTTTATTTCTTTAGTTCTTTATTTATTGACGATTGTTGACTGTGGGATTGTAACTGGACAATTTTTTTTTTTTTTGTGGCCCCCAGTTTTTTTTATGAAAATGTAAATTGGTTTGCCAACTATATAAGGTTGGTCCACCTTGGTTTAGTCCATAGATAATAAATTATTGTCAGTTGCCATTCTTAAAGCGATTAAGAATGGCAACTGACTGATTTATTTAGAATTTAGATATTAATAACATCAGATCACGATTTAAAATAAAACGAATACTAATTATATGTAAAGTGGTGCATATTTATTCACCCAGGGCGTCAATAACTTTACTGCCAGCACTGACCACCGAATAAATATACAAACAGTGGCACCGAACACGTACTTTTATGAGACAGCTCACCCATGCATTTAACTATGGTGGTGGGTGTCTGTTGATTATGTGGATGTGGAGTGGATGGGTGGGTTGATAAATTTACCCTCTAGTTAGTAAATCTTAGGAATTTACAAATTAAGTGACAGCCGATCTGTAGATGATAGGATAATATAATGCGATCGAGTAATTCGCTTAGTAATGCATGTCTTCATACCATATCAAATATAAACCTGCATTAACATATATATCTATTTCACACACATGATGAAGCTAAACGCCTTTTGAAGCTCAGTGTTTGAAAGTGATTATACAGTATGCAAATATATCTTTTAAACATTTTAAGATAGTTACTTAAATTACCAACAGCCCCGTGAAACATTTTTGAAACTACTTTTAGATTTTGAGTGAAACGAGAAAGCTATTGCTATTGGTTTTACCATGATGCGTATGTTTTTATTTTTTTTGTGTCTGTCAACAATTTTTCTCCTAGAAAACGTATTCCAATCGAAAACTTCCCGGGAGGTTTTCGATCCGAAATCGTATCCGATTGGTGCATTAAGGAGATCATTTTTTTTAATTTTTCAACGGTTTTTCTAAGACATGCAAAAAACTAATGAAAAATCGCCAAAAAATGGCAAAATGTACGACACACCGGTTTTTGACAAAATCAAATTTTTATTTTCATTATTACTCGACGATCAAAACTATTGATCGTAAAGACTTGAAATTTTCACTGAATATTTGTAAGGTAGTTATCTAGAGATGGTGTGAATTTCGGATGGTTTTGAGTTTTTGTGCTATTTATAGACATTTGAAAATTTCGAGTTATATGGTCAAATATACAATAAATCATGTAGCCAGTCATTATTTTGATCTAACTTTTTGGGTGGTTGTGTTAACAAGTTTTTCTTCTTTGCCCCATCAAATGAAATACAAGTCAGCGCCACTGTATACAAAGTACAATAAATCATTAGATACTTAATTTTTTATAATAACTAAAAATATAAACAGATAACAATGAATAATTTGTAGGAAACCCCACTCTAAACATTTTTAATATTGAGTTTAATAAAATAATTATTTTAACGTTTTATCGGCTTATTTAATCGTGTCTTGAACTATACAAAATTGAAATACTTACCGATTTATTTTTTTTTATAATCTATGCCATATTTTTAATTGTGTACCATATAATACAGTTATACTAACACTTTAATAGTAGGTATTAGGTATATAGTTCGAACTTTTATATTATTATACAGTTAAATTAATCTTTTAATGTCAAATATTAATCGTTAAAAAATAAAAATTCAATTAAAATAGGTATGCAAACAATAGTACCATCATTACACTTTAAAAAAGGATAAAAATGCATAAAAAAGAACTTACTATTTGTGAAATTTTGAAGTGTTAAGTTGGATATCATTATTAAGACCTTGTGTTAAACGTTCCGCTACACAACGGAATTCTTATTTTTAATCACAGAATTGTATTAAGTGGAAAAATTTAATCTGAAACTGTTCAATATTAATTATCTAACCAAATGAATTACGAAGTATTAAATACTAAGTGGCACACGTCCATCTCGGTTGACCGTTTAAACTGAACTGTATATTGTATGTACTTACCTATTATATGTTTTTGTATTTTTAGAGCTTGGAATTATCTTGATACAATATTATTTTAATCCTAATTAAATAATATTTAACATACAATGGCGTGTCCAGCGGGTAGGCATGGTAGGCTTGGTCTACCCAGTTTTAAAATTGTTTATAATAATATCTTTTACATCATTATTATTTACTTATTAATATCTTCAACTATTATTAACAAGTCAAACAAGATGAGTTATGTTATTATATAATCATTTTTTCTAATTAAATTTAAAAATCTTATGAAAATCTTACAAAAAAAAAAAAAGTGATATGTACCCATATAAATTATAAAAAATATAACTGGGCCTATCCTACATTTTGATCCTGTGCATGTCTCTGTTAACATACCTCAAACATTTTATCCATCAACCTACCTTTATTATTTTAATTTATTTTTATTAGCTCAATTAAAGAGTATTACATTTCGATGGTTACAATAACAACAAAACACATAACGTTTACAACTAAAAGTAAGTAAAAGAGAACAAGAAGATGAAGTACATGGCAAATTTTTAATTGAAATATATTTATATATATGTACATTGTTATATTGTCAGATTTTAGAACTTTCCGAGAACTTTTAAACAAAAAATTGAATTAACAGATAAATTAATATATTATGTTGAAATAAAATTAATATTTTTAGGAAATCACCGTTGAAATATAAGAAAATTTCTGGAATAAGAATAATAGTTTATTAGTAATCGATAAAATAAAGGATTTAAAGTTGAAATTTTAAACTAATTAATAAAATAATGTAGGAGATAGAAAAATATTATCGTATTCTAGAAGAAGAAGCCAAATGTGAATCTGAAGCTTGTTTAAGGGGAAGACGAATAGGAATATTATTACTTTTATTATATTATAAATTATACTATTAGGAATTTTTTATCATGAAATATTCTACTTATTAGAGATAGGCAAAATACATCGATGTTTTAGGTTGATATTTCTATGTTTTTTCATCCATGTTTTTGGATACTTAATCAGCCACATGTTTTTAAATTATAATAATAATAATTTTTATAAATTATAATTATATTTTATTAAACTATGTTGTACATGAAGATATTTTATTAAATTATATTATATATTAAGACATTTAGATATTTTATATTAAAATAGATACTATATTATACAACATCTTAAATTCATTATTTAATAAATTTAGTATTACGATGAGGTATATTATCAATGCAGTACATAAAATGAGCCATGAGATGTATAGAAATCAAAAGATGGCAACACTAATGGGAATTTATTTTCAATGTTAAAAACATCAATATATCGAGCATCGATGTTTAAATAATTTTGCCCATCTCTACTACCTATACAAATATACACATAGTATTCGATAGTAAGTATTTATAAATATTTATTATGCACATTTGTATGGCTTTATACCTATGTAAAAAATATTAAATAAATCTGCAATGAAAAAATTTTCAAGGCGATCGTTGTGCCCTCCTCCCCCCAACCATAAATCCATCCCTAACAGAAGACAAAATAAGTAGTTTTTGGCTAAATGTTTAAAATAAATTCTGTATTATCATAAAGGTATCATATGTTTAAACTCATATATTAATTATGAGCTTCTGAAACCAATTTGAAAGCTTGAATATTATATGTTAAGACACGAAAGAGAACTAACTTAAATTCATTGCTTAAGAAGTAAGAGTGACGCTTAGCTTATTATGGCAAATGAGGGATATCAATATAGGGAAGTACATAGAGTAGTCAATAATTTTATCTCAAATAACAGAACTTAAATTGAGTATAACAATTAGTAGTAGATTATGAGGAACGGAAACCCAATATAGTACCAGTTCTGGGTATGACAAAAATACTTTGGTGGACAACAAAAGGTGAAAAGTAAGAGAAAATTAAAAATATGAGAATATTTAAATTTATAATCTACCTAAACATTTGAATAAATCATAAAAAGACATTAAGTTTTGGATGTTATATAAGAAATGAAATTCAAATAATTTACCCACTAATATTTTCATACCTAAGCTTTCTATACATTTTTTTTGTAAATAATTTTTTTTCTACACTCTTCAGTTTGATACATTTTATACTCAAAACGATTTCCACTCATAGAAATATTTTAAGTAATTTTAATCACTAATTTCATTGGCCCACTCAACGATAGCAAAACATATATCATGTATCATATACATTTATGAACAAGTTTTTCTAATACATTGAAAATTATATACATAAATATTATACATGGAAAAATAAATAAATAAATAAATGCTTTGTTTAGGGTATTATAATTTGTATATTATATGACCGGTTTTTATTTTTTCATATTCAGTCACAATTTTTTTTTGATTTTGTGAATTACCTGATAATGAATTTTTAATTCAAAACCGGTCGTACAATACACGAATCATAATACTCTAAGACAGTGGTTTTCAACCTTTTTCAAATTGAAATCCCCAATTTTTATTATTTTTAATATGAGACTTACAAATAATAAATAATAGAATATGAATAACTTTTTAATAAATATATTTAAATAAATAAAAAATAAAAAATGCATATTAGTAATTTTCTTGTTGTAATTGGAAGCTAGTGATTGCATTTTTAAAACTATGTTTGATGTCTTATAAACTATCTAACCTCTCATTTGCTTATTGTAAATATTATTACAGATTATTTATATATCAAAATAATTGCCAAAAAAAAAAAAAGAGTTGTATTAGAAACTAGTTTCAGCTGCTAAGTCCAGTTTTTTAACCAAACCAAATTAAATATTATATTTGTGACTTAAATTGTTGAAATATATGTATACGGTATGAGTGTAAATATAACCAGATATTAAACGCCAATCCAATTAAAATCGGTGACCACCGTGTCATTTTCGGTACATGATGAAAACAGGAAATTGACAATTTAACCGCCGACACGGTGTAATCCTCGTAATTATCCATACAGTCGACTTAAAATATTTTAAGTTATAATGTTTTAATTAGACCCTTGAAATTACATAACATTATGTCATCTTGGCCGAACTAGTTTTAAGTTGTAGTGATTATCACTCGTTAATTTTATTAGCAATATTATACATACATTAGTATAAAGAATTTCAAAATCAATGCATTATCAACTGTGTTTGAAGTAAGACGCGTATAGTACTAAGCAAAAAAAAAAACGATACACATTTCAAGTGTTCTTATTCGTCGCTCGAAATGTATTATAGCTTTTTAGCTCCTCATATTAATGTTATCGTAATTATACGATAATAAAGCTATATTATAAATAACGCTTTATTCGCGACAGTTTAAATAAACATTACGTAATAGTCGAAGAACATTTCAATCCTAATAACCATCGTTAATAAGCAATTACTGTGCTTATCGAGATAATAGATGTTTTTAGCACACGTCAAACGATGGTCTGACCAAGTTTTATCAAGTACTTAAACAGTTAAATGTTCCAGCTTAAAAACAAACACTTCAAACTTCACGCTAATATCTATATTATAGTCATAAAATATCTGCGCTAATCGAATCCAAAACAGATAAGTTACATGTAATATGTGATAAATAAAAATTCGCAATGTGTAGCAATACGGATAATAAATCACAAGGAGAAAATTAAATAACCAAATATTAAAATGATTTAATTGTCTTTATCGATTTCAGCATTTTAATACTTCTTTATTTGAAAGAATTATTAACAATCTATTATCTAAAACAATAAGAATATTTTATGCACAAGTTTTATATAGTTCACATAAATATCTTGTGGGGGAAGCAATTCACTAACGGTACCTCAGAAATTAATTAAATTGTTTACATTGGCTAGTTTTTTTCTTCTTCAATAAATATTATTATTTATTTATAATTTAATACATATGTATAGCATATTATTTACACGTAAATCACCTTTAAATGTATTTATATTTTGAGCCAAATTCTACTAAGTGCTGGTATGATTATTTATATAACATAAATTAAAAAAAATGTTTTAAAACATATGATCGACATATATAAATAATATAGATACATATATTTAGACATTCTATACCATTGAAATAATTTTTTTCATGGAGAGGAGAACACTTATAACATCAAGAAGTGAACATTTATAACAGTTGACAATTTCTACACTGAGCACTCATCTATAACTCCGATAATTTCGATGAAAAAGATTATAGTGTATAATTAACTTTAATTTCTAACGTGATAAACAATTTGGAGTGGAATTAAGTTTATCCAAAAATGCTTATCGTAATTTAAATTTATCTTTTTTTTTATATTCACATATTATTTGTGTATAACATGTTATGTGACATTTCTGTAAAATGTTGAACTTAGATTTCAAATATTTAAGGTATTGTCGTACTGCAAGTAGCTTTTCGATTCCTATTAAAGAACGCTAAAGCTTATGTTAATGTTCGATAGTGCTTATAAAGTTGTGGAGTGTGGATCCCACACTTATCATTAGCTACGGTTTATCAATTTTACTAAAGAATTTTGCAAAGAGGTTGTATGCATTTCTGTTATTATACTTATACTTTATCAAAACATTTTAACGGAAATAGAAAACAAAAAATTATAAGTATCATAAAATTATAAGTCGTCAGTGCCGGATGGTAGTGGGGTATGGGGGTCGTGATACCCCGCCACTGAATAATTGTAACGAAAGTCGTGGCACTTTCTATAAACAGAAATTTTTAAACAAAATAAACAATTGTTTTATTTACTAATGAAAGTAACATTTCAACATTTTTTAAAAACTTTTGAATTATAAAATATAAGGCCCCTTTCACACGAAACGTTTTCGTCCTTACGGTTAAAATCCGTACTTTTTTCTCCTGTACGGATATTGTTTTTACACACGTGTTTTCCTCGTGAATCGTCTACGTTTGGTTAAATTTTAGATATTTTTAATTTTAACTCAGTTAGCTTTCAACATGTAACGAAAGTATCGAAATCAACGAAGTCGTATTTATTTTGTACACCCAACTAATCATAGAAGAGATGAAGTGGGTACATTCGTTTTTTCAAAACATCATATTCTTACAGGTAAGTACCTAATCAATAAATATAATTATAAATAATAATATACATATAACTAAATATATATTGTATTTGTTTTTAGACTAATCTTCATATCACTATCAAATATACATCGATGATCATGTATCCATATCGAAAATTATTTATTTTTATTTTCAACACAAGAACATTGTCAAAACAACTATCTTAATATTAATGCTTTATCGTAATTATTTTTTTGACTTATGAAATTAACTGATTTTTCCAAATTTCCTAGGATTAATATATTATTCATTTTGATGAAAGTTAATAATCAAAATTAAATATAAATTGCCAGGCTCTCTGAAAGTTTTAAAACCATTTAATGTTTAAAATTAAATCAATTAAAATTTACTCGGTTCAATGTTATATAATTTGATAACATAAGAATGTAAGACGTAAGTACTAAGCATACAGTAGTTAAGTATGTGCATCGAATATTCTCGATTCCTAATTTTGATACTAGGTATTTTGGTATAAAAGATTATTGATTTTTTAATAGAACTTTATCAATTGTATGTAGATGGTAAGTAGCATAGGAATAAATACAATATTAATTTGAAGTGCATACATACATCTGTTAATTAAATATTTAAATAGATAAAAGAAGTCCACTTAAATACCTTACAAGTGAATATATTTAATCCATAAAGAAATAATCAAAAAGAAAACCAATTAATAAGAAAGTACAAAATAAATACTATGTACCCACTGTTTAATTACTGAAATATCCACACGACATTGTACAAATAAAAATAATTAGCTGTATTAATTGAACACATATTCAATGTAGAATTTACCAATTTATCATCAACATGATTTCCGTACAATCCTTTAGCCTTCGTTTATCAATTGTAGAAGCGTGCTTAAAATAATGTTTGTTTTGGCAAGGAAAGGTTTACGAGTATAACTTTTATGTTTGTTACTACCACATTTTCTAAGTTATTGTGTACATAAACATCGTTAATATTTAATTGTTAACTATTAATTAAATACATATATATATATATATATATACAATGTGTAAACGCTAACTAAGAACACTCAATACTTTTGCGTAGAGACCTGCAATTTGAATTCTGATTTTTTGTTAGTTTTTATGACATAAAAATGTGTATTTTTACAGTTTTAAATTTTTTTAACTTAAATAGACACGCGCATGTACAGTACAACTTTTTTTTCTTAAATGGCAACCACCTATTTTAACCACTAATTATTTTTTTGTCAATTTTATTAATGAATTTTGGTAGTTAAACCAACTTTCTAAGTCCAAAATTGACCAAGTTATAGCAATTTAACAAAAAAACTTCAAAATGCGCGCGATTTTTTATTTTTTTGACTGTAACTCTGAAAATAATTATTCTTAGAATTGTTAAGGCTTGATATTTTCGCTCCTATTTATTATAGTGATATTTACACATTATTATAATTTTATCTACTGTATAATTTTTACTTAAATTTGGGTATGTATTATAACTTAAAGTAGACAAAACGTAAATAATTTCTCTAAAGTAATATCAAGCCTTAATAATTTTAGAATAATTATTTTCAGAGTGACAGTCAAAAAAATAAAAAATCGCGCGCATTTTGAAGTTTTTTTGTTAAATTGCTATAACTTGGTCAATTTTGGACTTAGAAAGTTGGTTTAACTACCAAAATTCATTAATAAAATTGACAAAAAAATAATTAGTGGTTAAAATAGGTGGTTATTCATTTTAAAGAAAAACCTGCTTAAATAATAGGATAGGAAATAAAATATATCTAATACAATAGCACACAGTTAAACATTCATTATTTATGTAACATTTTGGTATTAATATTTACCTAAGATTTTTTTTCTAGAATTTAGAATTATTTGTTTTATGACAGTCGTATTAATACGTTACAGCTTAGAATTTAAAGTTGTAATTTTTATTATTCCGAGCCCTCAGTCAAATGGGGACCTTGCGTGCGTGATCAACGTGCCCATAGGGTAAGGACGGAACTGTGTACATATACTTAATTTACTGTTTATAAGTTTGTAACTGCGTTTGGAATTTTTGAATTGTAATCAAGTAATCAACAATGTAACCTGAAAACCTATTAGTGACATATATTATGCGGGAACAGATGAGGCACATACAGTTCCGCTCTTCGTATGATTGAAATTCTTTATATTAATTAATAATTAATTTACTAATATTGTTATAACTCAGAAACCATATTATTACTAATTATTTTATTAAACTTAAGTTTTTAAAAATATTTTTTTATTTTATTGCTTTAAGCCTACGACGTATTGGTACTTATGAAAAATCTCAAAAGTACCACTGTAAGTACCAAATTTCCAATTAACTATCAGACAAATATTTTATTTCAATTAACTAATCTGGACTCTAGAGTGTATTCGTGTATTGTCTACCTAACAACATAAAAATTGTGTTACGGCTATACGTATTAATTCGAAATTTGGAATCTACTCCGATAACTGTGAAAACATCGATAAAAATTGTCCCGGCGTACACATAAACATGCTACAATTTAAAATTGAATCAATGGAAAATTCTTAACAAATTTATATGTTTAAAAGACGTTATTTACGATGAATTGATATCAATGCACTGTTTATTGTAATTTTATTATTGTCATCGATACCCGCTAATTACATCATTATAACCTCTGCAATCTTAATACAAATATGATTATTCACTCGCAATTCGTTTAATTGATTTCCTTTTTTTTAAGGTAAATCAACGTATAATCCTTCCTATAATTTGTTTTAGAATGTGTATTGTAATAACACAATATCTATTTATCTTAACAGTAATTTCACCTTTCACACTCATTATTATTTACTCACTTTCGGTCACTAAACGTTATCGTAAACAGTACATAAAGTACAATGACTGCTATGACTATTTTTAACAGATACGTATGAGAAGAGTAGCGTCAGAGAAAATTGGACAGAAGAAGCAACAGATATTATCTTGGAGAAAGACCAAAGTAAACTTTTAACTCAAGAAATGGAAGGGTACCTCTTCAGTTAACAATTTTACTCTTTTAGACAGTAGACATTTTTTGGATGTGTATGACGTTGATTTGATATGTATGATATGCAACGTCAATAAAAACATTCTCAACACTTCTTACGATGACAATGCAAAATTCAAGTTCGGGGTGTGTGAATTTAGCACATAGAACTCGTTCGATCAGTCTCAGTTTGGAGTGTTTATTCGGCAACTAATTTGCAACGATATACAATGCTATTAAAAAATAACTGCAACTCATGAATTTGTGATAGTATAGTAAAATTCAGTTCGGAATGTATATGTATTATTCCAGTATCCAGGAATCAGTTCGATAATTTTCAAAAAGCCAAATAAAAATAGTTAAGGTGTTTTGTGAACTTTATGCGTTGATTCTGTGTTCAATAATGTAAAAATCCAATTATTGTTTAGCTTAATAAACGAATTGGTTTATTGCATATTTTTACAATCGGATAAGGCATCAATTTAATTTTGATTATTATTAAATCTACTGAAAACTATTGGACTAATTAGGTGTGACAGATGCATGAACTGGGAACTGAAATTCACGCTACTAATAACTAACTACTAATAATTCAAATAGATCGAATGAATCAGGAATGACCCACCATAAAAAAAGTACTGACAATTTTTTTATCGGTTTTAAAAACTAGTTGCAAAGTACTGGCATATTTTTGGAGTCCACCAATGAACTAATTGTAGTCTTACAAACTTCACAAATGTTTTCCGGAAGGTATCCGTCGGCTACTCGCCATCTAAACTATTACATTTCAATCATTTATTTATAAGTTATAAATTATAACTTAAATCGAACATAATTTTATGAAATAACTTATATTTAGCGGGACTTCTGTTTATACCAATATAATTTTTCCATCACGCAATAATGCCCCGTGATTTTATCAGTTATATTAAATTTAAGTAAATTTGTATTATATCCATTTTAAAATTATAATGTAGTTGTAGTCAGCGGCAGCCCCTATTTTTGATAAAATTTCGTATTACACATTTTTTAATGTACAATGATATGAAACAAAGCCCCCCTTTACGCCATTTCCATATGATTGCAATTTTTGATGTAATATCAGTAATGATTTTTAGTAATAATTTTTTTTTTTTTTTTAATCAAATTACTAATTTAAATTAGGTAACCAATCTGATATCATTTTTTTAAATTAAAGATATACTTATATTTAATTATAAATCTAATAACTATTAACAAACTATTATTTATTTTAATGTAGGTTATATAATTTAAAAATGAATTGATACATTTAAGTCATTATCAGCTGTCTTGCCTAAACTGGCTTTCTGAAAAACACCTTCATAGTAGTCTTATTTATTAGTAATTTGTAAGTACACACTTTCTGGATTCCGTAATGCACACATCCAATTTCAGGCTACACTCTTTGTGTAAGGGTTCACTAAAAAATAAGGACTGGTCAGCGCTGTAATATTGAGATAACTAAGAGTAAACAATTCATTTCTCGAATTCACAACATTACGAAATAAGGAATCAAATAATAGTAGAATACGTGACTTATACAATCGTATACATCCGTATATTGATAAATGTTTAATGATAACGTTGATAACTATCAGCGACAATAATATTGTGAAAAAGTAATTTAAATAATTAAAAAATTTGTTATTCAATTATTATCTAACCACACCTTACGGGATAAATGTATAGTTAATGAACTCCTTATAGTATTTCTATGTTGATAATAATTGATCATCACTTATATCAATAATATCAAATTATTACCTAAATAATAGTTTTTATGTTTTAATATTGTTATGTTGATTCTAAAATGGACAAAAATACCTACATTGATTGTATACCAAATATAATTAATTACGTTTAGAAATACACAAAAATTAAAAAAGGCAATAACGTAATTTTCTAGGATAGCGACATGTGCCTATACACGTATATGCCAATAATAGATTAATACACATACAACTTACCGTAGAGAAATAACACATTTATGAATATCCTCTTATTATTTAAAAATCAGCAATTTTTTAAAAAGTTACAAATCCATGATGTGCAGAGGGCCACACAAGTGAAAAACATTTTTTATTTATTTTTTTCATAGTTCAGTTAGAACACTATAGCTAAATTATAAATATTGTATTAAAATATATTAAAATATTATTCATTATTTATTAAGACTTCATGAATAATGAATATTACATATTATAAATAGTAATATCGTGATTTACGAATTCTATATACTTTCAATGAAATCAATGCAGACTACACATAAGAAAAGATTTTAGTTGGATCGTGGCAATTTTTTTTTTTTAAAGATAAATTAAATTTCATACTTATTTTTGTGAAATGCAAATGACGTTTTTCAATTTAAATTATACAAAATTATTTTGTGTTCTAATATCATAAATATATTAGTAGATTGATATCAACAAATGTAAGAGCTGTAATTAGTATTGTTATGACAATTGACTGTCAGTCGTGGTGACAATGAAACCGGTAATGCAATGATGAATGACTTACATAATTGTCCATTAGTCGTAAACCATAATTTTGTTTTATATCTTGTACGGAAAACTAATTTAAAAAAAAAATACTTCAAGCACGCATTTTGCCAACCAGCTTTATCCTACTATTATAAGTAACATGCCATTGTTGTTTTAATTTATTTTCAATGCTTGTATTTCGAGAACCATGATGTCACTTTTATTTTCGATATACTGATTCTACTTCTCCAACTCCTGTATTAGTTCGATTTTTGAATCTTATTAGATTAAACGGGACCAAATTATAACAATGAAGTTATAGAAGGTTATATAAGGAGAACATTTTTATATTAAAAACAAGTTTGTGGACTACGTAAAACAGTTGTGTTGTTATTAAAATAATAACATTTTTCTTTTACACATAGAATTATTTAAAAATATATCAATAGTATTTGCGATTTGAGCAGTTTTTTTATAATTTTTTTTTAAAAAATGATTGATTACTTCAATATATTTTTAAAGTATTTTTTTACCTTTGCTGTTGCCGACTGAAGAGTTGTGCGAAGGATGCGATCATGTCATTTATTTGCGATAAAGAAAATTATTTGATAAAAATGTATGTAACGATAAAAACGTAATCATTTTTCAACAAGATTGTAAAGTTAAAAGATATCGAATTTATTCGAGTATATTGAAAGCGGTCACGTTGATTTTCTACCTCTGTCTATCACATAGGTACCTACTTCACTAGTCTTTGGTTTTTTATATCTATATTATTTATTTATTTAGGCATACTTGAAATTAAAGATGAAGCTAAGGGTTTAACTAGGCTATATTATAATATGTATAGGTACAATGTACCTATACATATTAGAATATGTACCTGGTACCTACATGTCCTAGTTTCCCAGCGATTCTCAATCTTTTTTTTCACGATGCCACCCAAACCGTTTTCAAATAATAGCATTAAAATCCAAATCATTTAATAAGAAACACTTAAAGATCAAAGAGTATCATAAGTAATATTGAAACAAAAATTGTTTGATGTGACATTTTTTTTAGCGACACATATCATGTGTCATATGCTATATTATAACTCTGTGAATTATAGTAACACACCGGTTAAGAACTACGAGCCTAATCTAATTTTCGAATTAAAATGCAAACAACAATTAAATGTAAGCTGTACAAAGGTTAATTATTTACCGTTAACTGATGCGGATAAACCATAAGAATAATTGTATTTATTATAAGACTGAATAAAAATAATTTTTATTCAGTCTTATAATAAATACACTGCAAAAACAATTGTAAAGATAAAGTTTACAAATCTGTTTACTGTAATAAAACGCAAAATTTTAAATGAATGAGTTGGTTTTCATTTTGAATGTCATGACATTACAAGCACACTTTTTTTACCACTGATACGGGTCGGTTGAGTGAAGGCTTGCCATACCGACTTGCTTTGTTACATTAAAGTTCATTCATATAAAATTTCAAGTAAAATTGTTCGTCGTCAGACTCGAGCAGGTCTATACTATTGTTGAAACGAAGGACACCAGAAAGATACTGTCACCTGATAACGATTATACCTTATATTAGTTATTTCTATTGATAAGAATCGGTGTTAAAACATTTTAATGATGTCGGGATAACGGGATGTGTCACAAAGCACACAGAAATCTGTTTTTTATTTTTTTCCGAATTAAGAAGTCTTAAAATAATTATTTAAAGCAATTATTGCTGATAAAACGAATTCATATATTATTTATATTATTCATCGTTGTTTAAATAAAATTATAAAGATATAAGTTGTATTGTAATTATTATTATTATAACTATTTTAAATATTAATATAGCATAAGAAATATTATGATGTATATTTATCTATGAAATTTTTTAGGTACCTATGGATTGTAAATGAAACATACATTTTCGTTTTATCTTTAATTATAACAAACTAGAATCATACTTTGAATACAGCAACGATTTATTATCTATTTAAAATTCAATATAATAATAAATCCATACTTAATAAAAGAATTATTGTGAGTGTGGTAAATGCGAAGAATACATGATTTTTTTTCTGTCGAAAGTGTATTTGTTATTATTTTAATTTTTTTATTTTTGTTTCTATATATACGTAAAATGTCACGTCACTTTATAAAACCACAAGTGTTTAACGGGAACTAAATTCTGTGTTTTACATTTTTTCCCTGTGGTCGATGGTTGTCTTTTGACCACAATCCATTTTATTCGTATGAGATGACCTATATAAGCAATAAGTATGCCCATTTTTAATTAAAGATATCATAATTTTAAAATTAATAACCTACATTCAACATTTATATTGTTTATGTTTAAAAGTTCTAGCATTTGTTGCATACTCTTTGTTTCTTCATGTTATTTCAATGAAAATTATTCAAATAGATAAATGATCTCGGGGACCTTCGTATTAGTTATGTCATTTTAGTTTTTTCTAGAGCAGGGCAGTTGACAGATCATTTTACCTAAGTGCTGATTAACGTGGGGAAAAGAGACGTCATACCAGTCCAAAAATATAATGATTTGTACTTTATACATAAGTATTAGTATGGTACACGTTTTATTTGTCCGATTTATAAAATGGCTTTATAAAAGACGTATTTATACTGTCCCTTCCCCCCAAATTACGCCGCTCCTTCATACATACGAGTGGCGATTTTACCATAACGTTTTATGAAGTTATGATTATTATAACAGTATTTTAAATTTGCAACATAATTCTAGTTGATCACGAGCACTCAAATAATCATTAATCATACGCAAATATACACTCTTTTTCATCAAGTTATATAGTATCTTAACACGTGCCTCTGTCGAATAAGAAAATAAAATAAATATTAATTTTAAAATACCAAAGTTCTCAATTATTCTTCATATATATGATTCTATGTAAAATATTTAATTTCAAATAATATTATAATATTTTAATTTTTATAATGTACCATTGTAAAAATGAAAACAACATTTTCCAAAGTAGTCACTTTCATAATTATAATATTGTGTTGTATTGTTAAACGATTTATTCGATACTTCAATCAAGCAAACAAACACATAATTATAATTCGATGTAGACCTAAAAAAACAACTATTTACGCTGTAACGTAAACACGTCCTTGGTATTGATCACTGCGTACTACTCTTACTATATGGCCTATACGTATATGCACGGTTACGTGTTCTCTTATGTACAGCAAATCTCGCCTTGACGAAGAACCAAAAATACCCTATGCATCCAATGCTCAAACAACAAAAACAAATTCCAAAATAAATAAAATAATAAACATAATATGATTTAAAGGTGTACCGGTTGGTAAAATTATGTTTTCCATTTGCAAAACAAATTTCGTTATTTGACGTCATTATGATTCCTTCCTTATTAATACGTACAAATCAAACCAGATATTTTTCATTGAATTACAAAAAACAAAAATACATATATTATTTATACAAAGCTAGAGGATTTTTTGGTGTACCAGAATTAAAATATACACATCATTATAACTCTAATTAACCATGATATAATTAGTTAAAAAATCATTTTTTCGCTGAAATTTATAATTACAACTTTTTATTTATGTATAAATATAATATAATATAATATAATATCAGTACATGGATTAATATTCAAACCTATTGATAATTAGCAATTTTGTTTAGCAAATGCTCGTTATTGGTTGTACTTTGAACTCTTCGAATATGAAAAGATGTTGTTTCAACGTACGTTGACGACAACTAGGCGCAGTATAGAAACGCTAAAATCGTGACAAATTATACACTGAATAAATAACTTTATAATATACGTATTATTTGCTTCGACAAATAACGATTACTGTAAAATCTAAAGTACGTCAATGCGATGATTAGATTAAGAAATTAACACATTTATTTCGTCATATACGTCATACTCGTATAAATGCACTGATGATTCGTTTAGTATCTTGATGGTGAATACAACAAAATTCTAGAAAATAATAATTAGCCGTACAAATATGTAGTTTCTATCGAAATACTCAAGCATAACGAAAAAATATTCTACAATGTTTGTATATTAATTTAATATTATAGTATTGTGCAGAAGCGTGTCCAGCGGGTAGGCCTGGTAGGCCTGGGCCTACCCTGATTTTTAACCTTTACGTATACCTAAAACATGCATTTTAAAATTATATTTATATAAGCACACTGAATACTGAATGTAAAATATAAGCACATCAACATACTGCGTAGGCAATTGTGTGACCATATTTTTAATCGATCATATTTTTTGCTATAAACAATATAAATATTTGTCTTTAAATACAATTAATAATCGTAAAATTTATCGGCAATCCTCAAGCGCTTCTTGGAAATACCCCAAATTATTTTTATAACCAAGCCTGTCCTGAATTTTGGTCCTAGACACGCCTCTGGTATTGTGTAAATTAAAGATTTTATATTGTTTTTATAAAAAAAATGTCGTCCTTTTCCCTATGTTAATTAAATATGTTTGTTAGTAAGTATATTTACAATAAAAGATATTCTCTTAAATTTGGATATGAGGTAATTTGCACTTAATTATAACTTTTCTATTTGGTTGTTATCATAACGACTAAACGACAAAATCAAATCATAGCTGTAAATTAAACATTTAAAAAAGTTAATATGATAATTAACACATTCATGTAACAACATATACATAATTGGAACATTAGTATAGACAGTTTGGGTAATAGCTGTGGTCACAACAATATTGTATAATAAAATGAGAATTATTTATAACTTTAAATATATATTAATAGAAAATATATCTTTCAATAGATTTTAATTATTATTATTTCCTTAGTAACTCGTTCATCATTAATTAATTTAATATTTAAATAGCCATTATTTTATTTACAATTCATTGTTTATTTTGATATGACACTAAATCATTTAGTATAATAATTTAAAGATTAAATATTGTTGCTGATTACTATTGTTATTTTTTATTTAGGTTAAAGTCTTCTCGCTCGTTGTTCTTTTAACATTTATCGTAATACGGTCACCTGGAATGGTATTCGAATGATTATTTTTGAGGGTGGTATTCTTGTTTATCAGTCTACTTCGTAGTTGTTTTTGGAATTTTTTACATAGTTTTGTTAAGTTAAGCAAAATTTCAAGGTTACGAACACGATTCACGATCGAAAGATATTTTTATTAATTATCAAGGTCGTCTTAAATGCGGTTTGTCATAATTTTTTTTTTCTCATACTTAATTAACTAATTTAACATGCATTAAAAGTTTGGTTTTATTGTATTAATTAGTCTATAAATTTACTACAGACCTAGAAATCACATTTTTGTTAAACTTATTGTTTATACAATTTAGAATACATATGCATTAAGTCATTTTTAAACTGATTTTAAGCAAAAATAAAAAATAAATAATTTAATTTATTTGATAATAAAAAATATTAATATTTGTGTAGAACTAGAGTAAAATACTTTTAAAATAAATGTTATTTTAATTAGAATACTTGAAGTTAATAATATTCTAATATAAAATATTACTTACTTCAATAATCTAATTAAATATAACTATAAAATATAAAACGGATAATAAGAATTAAAATATATATTTGAAATTATAATTTATATCATAATTTAAATTGCTATATATAATATAATTTTATGAAATGGCATTATACATCTACCACAAAGTTCTTGTTTAAATATACTATTCAAATTTTTAATAAAAATAAAATTAATTAAGAAACTTTTATAAATCATTAAAACTGCATATCTCCATAAGCTTTAATAACGTGAATTGCCTAATTAAATATTTAAAAGTTAAAATATTTTATGTTTTAAACATGATAAAATATTTTAACTTTTTTTTAAGATACAGATTGATGTTTTCAAAATGATTAATCTGTATTTTGCAATATATTTTGATAAACCAAATATGTACACATCATCCATGACAATTTGAAACGTTTTGTAGAATTTCACTTAACCTAGTTTCAAAAAAAAAAAAAATTTCACATATTAACCGGGTTCAAAAATACAAGACAATATAACGACCATTCAAAACTATTATAATATAATATAACTCTATTTCATTAATGCATACGTATGTGCATATGTATATATTATTTAAATTTGTATGTTATCTTGTTACAAACACATATAATAGACTACATTATATGCATTTAAATCAGTTAAAATATCTATACAAAATATTGTTCATTTGTACCTATTTTCTAATACAATAACGTCCAATACGTTGTATATGATGTCAACGGATGGATGAAAAAATAAAAATAAAACAAATTACCTATAGTTTTATTTTAATTGAAGTCGCTAATGACAATGTGTTATTTAATAAATTAATTTTAAATAACAAATGCTTAAACTTGTATAATAATAGAAAAATAATATGCATAACACAATTATAATTAAAATAAGGAAAAAGCAGGGCCACTACGAACAGACGTGATTACGAAGCACTAATTTGACAGTATTTGTTAAATGCCTACACGTTATACCCATACATGGCGGTGCAATAAAAATAGTAAAATATAACCTTTGGCTACAGATGGCTTGTGCAAAGTTTGACCAGCGCTTTCCACGCTTTTGATACGTTAATAGTTATTTCATTATTTATATAACAAATAGTGATTAATATAGTGACTAAGGAAATATTTAATTAAGAATCATTTCACGTATATATACATATATAAACGTTTGAACGAAAATCTTGCGACTGAATGAATGAAGAAACTAAAAATGGTTAACCGATGTGAAACAATATATGTAAACAACACACTGCACAGTGTACCACGACATTTGTGAGATAATTTGTTATTCATTATTAATATAATTTCAATAAAATTATTTGATAAGTGAAATCATATTCGGTTAAGTATTAAAAATGTTAACATTTTATATTCTTAAATTTTAATTAAAAATGTATGGACAGGTAAAAAAAGAAACTATTTTCAGTATACAAAACCGTTGATGTTCGCGACGTTAACGCTAAATATAGAGATGTTGGTGATTAGAGAGGATGGTCGGTAAAATTATGTATATGCAATCGAAGTGAATAAATAAAAAAACCATACAAAAACCGGTATACGCTTTGTTCGGTCTATTTCGCTTCCACTCCACAAAAGTCCGTGAAAAGTTCAAGTACGAATATTATTAACGTATGGTGAAAGAAAAATGCATATGAATCGATATAGTGTAACGCAGTAGTTGGTCTATGGAATGGAAGTTAATAAATTGTCGATAACGTGTCATTAATTCGAAAGACATTCAACGGCGTCTTTGAGAATAACTGAAAATCGAAATAATTGCGTGTTGAAATACATCCACCTCTCCCTTCAAGGAGTGATTTGTTTTTTTAATGTTATATATATATGACAAATTAGTATTGGATCGGTGCGCGGTTAAACCGATAGACGATTCTCTGGGGGGTAGAAAAAACGCTTTTAAAAAAGTTTCACTCGTATAATAATTTACAATATTTATAACAGTTGGTAGACGTTCATCGCGTGTAATTTGATATTTTTTGTAACATCGAAATATGCGAATTTACTAACCCCGAGTCGCGAACTCCAGATTAAATGTACAAAACTAATAAACGCGTTTGCGAAGGTCTTAATAACATAAAACTTATATTAAGCGTAATATAGCGCAACGAGGCGAAGTCTACTGGCCGGAGGGGGAGAACCGGGATTGGGTATTACACCACGAGACGAAGATGTAAATTACGAAAAAAATTGTTTAATAAGACCGGCGGCGGCTACATCGGGAACAGCGAAAATTAAAAACACGGGTAGACGTATTATATATCTGTGAGCCATCGTTGCCGCCGTCACGTGGAGAAACGTCGTACGTGGTGGCGGCCACGAACGGGAACGGTGTCTACGTGTGCTGCAACAGTACACGCATGGAGTCTGGTGCCGCCGCTGCCACCGCCGCGTACATTATACGACGTGACACACGAGCCGGTTTGCGTTCATACGCCCGCGGAGACGTTCGTTTGGCGTCACGTCGTCGCTGTTAACAAAATCCACCACCCACGGGCCTCTGCAGACCGTGCCTAACTCGTGGACTAAGGTTACCCGACGAAGTAATAACAACAATAATAATCACCAAAACAACCAAACGAAAAACCTTTAAATCCGTGACAGTGACATCCCAAAGCCACTACCGGCGCCAAGGAAGTTTTGGTGTTCGATTGTGTTGTATAAAAAAAATAATTTTTGTTCCTATTATTTTCTTATAATTTTACTCAAACGCATATAATTACAAGTATTTAAGTTGATAACACGTGTGTGACCCTTGTATTAATATTTATAAATTATTAATGGTTGTAGTGAATAAAAACAAAACATTAGATTAGAAAATCAAATATTAAATGTATTCATTTCGAATTTTAAAATTAGAACAAAACCGGGATGACTATGAAACTGTGAAAGTCGTATGCATACCGTCCAGGTTGGATCTAGACATATGCATACTCGGTACATATATTTCGGTACATGTCTCCAAAACGTACGATATTACAACACGATCCTATGTTATTCGAATGGTTTGTATCACTTAAATATTGGTTACATAGCTCGTGTTTGTTGATTTGGTTCATAATAAGAATAATATTATTATATTATGTATTATAGTATAATTATATTATATATAATAAAAATGTAGAACTTTGTTTACCAGCTAGAACTATGAACGTAGTTGTTTTTAGTTGTAATAAGTTTATCATATTCAGGATTTGGTTTCGTCGCTAAGGCGTTGTTGAGGCCACAAACCAGGGTCGGTAAAATTATTACTTTCGATTTTGTGCAAAGAATCATCACTCGCCTTTTTATGTTCGTAAATTCCTAGAACAGAAATATTATATTGTTCAGAAATAAAAACAAAAAAATACAAACAATCCTACTGACAAAATAGTAGTCACAGCATTGTTTTTATATTTTGATGGCATACAAGTTAAAAATATTTAAATTATTTAATTCTCGGCCGATGAAATGAATTACGACAACTCTTATCGTATTATGTGCGAGTAAAATATACCATGTTATTGTTACGCTAAATTGTCTTGACAAAAATCAAATGATACATAAACAAAACCGATACAGTTGAATACCATTTTATTTTTCCAATTTAAAATAATATAAAATGTTATTTGCCCGAGACCATAATTATACTCACTAACCCACCCAACCTCTCTTGGTGCGATCTTCGCACACGCACGCACACACACACACACACACACACACACACACACACACACACACACACACACACACACATACACACAAATACACCGAACCGAACGTTCAACAATAAATATTGGAAATACGACGATGTAACAGCGGTGCACAAACGCACGACAACTTCTGGATCGTCTTGGGGACAACGCGCGACGCCCGTGCTGATCGGTGACGCGGCGGACACAGAGAGACACTTGACAATCGCCAAGACGTGTGTCGTGTGTGCGGGCGTCCGGTCGAAAACGTCTTATCTGTAATTTATGAGTAAGCCGTCTCGGCATGCGCGCGCGCTCACGGTACAACGCCGCCGCCGCCGCCGCAGATAACACGCCACGCACCTTTCCCCGCGGTTCGTCGACGACGCCGCCGGTAGTATATAATATAATAAGATTAAGATCCGTTACGCGTTCATTCGACTGAGAAACGAGAAGTGCCGCAGGCAAGCGACGAACCAGCGACGACGACGACGACGACGACGACGACGACGCGACCGGATAACAAAATCACTCGACGTAACTGCACGGTTCGCTCATCGTATGATATCGTAATATAAAAATATTATCGTAATCGAATATTAACAATAATAACATTTGAACGAGACGTGAATAATATACACGCGAACGGGATTCATCATCGTTCGTTATCGAATTTTTTAAATTTTTTTTCTCGATTTTAATTTTTCGCCGTTCTTGCGCGTGTATACCTTTTGTGTCGCGCACTCGCACGATTCAGCGCCGGACGAGGTTTTTTTTTCCACACAATTTATCGTATATTTCACATACGTACCGCTGCTGCTCGTACTACTAGTACTACTACTACTACTACCACTGCTGTTGCTGCCGCTACTACTACTGCTGCTGTTGCACTACTACGAGTTACCGCCGCCGCCGCGAGTCTCCTCGATTATTATCACGCACGTACGCGGCAACGCACACGCGACTAACGCACGCACACACGCGGGCGCGGACCGCTGTACACTCGTTCGTGTTTGTGGCGAGTGCTATTGCTGCTGCACGACTTCGACGTCCGCGTCCTCAGCTGTCCGAGCACACCAGAACCGTCGGCCGTATTCAAGAGGCCCAACACGCACCGAACGGTCCAAGTACCCTTGCGATCACACCAGAACCGTCGGCCGTATTCAAGAGGCCCAACACGCACCGAACGGTCCAAGTACCCTTGCGATCATGTCTGCTCCCAGTGCGCGGTGTTACGTGCCCAGGTCCGTCCTCGTGGCCGTTGTCGCCGCGCTCGCCTCATGCACCGATGCAGCCACCATAATGCTCAAAATGAAAGGTGAGTGACTATGATATTGTGTTTTACAATGTTTTATATCTCCAAGCGGTCTAACGTACATCGTTGTACCTACCCAGTCGGGGTTACGCGTTCTTTCTACGGGTCCGGTTTTGCCGCTCGTCCTACCTCAACACGTGCGAGGTGCGGTATCTTCGTGATTTTTCGCGTGACTAACGGACGTATCTTTTTTATTTTACACGTACACTACCGCCATATTAGATTCGCTAACCGGACAACTGCCACAATTATTACCTTGAACCTACCTTTATCTCAACGATTGTGTTCAGTTTTAGACATATAAGTATATTGTACAAGTGTGTTCAATCGCATGTAGACACGTTTTGCGACGAACGTCGCCGTTCGAGGTTAAAAAATTAACTCACGTTATCCGCTTGTTTATCGTGTTGGTTGTGTTGGGCGCACGCGGATTGCGCCAATAAGAAATTGATCAACATTTTATTGAATGTCAATCCGCAGAAACCGTTCGAGAAACGCGCTTGAAAAATATTAACGTTTAGAGAACCAAACATCCGATGGATGTATGTGTGTGTGTGTGTGTGTGTGTGTGTGTGTGTATGTGTATGTGTTACCCATACATGCGGGATCACTTTCAAATTGAGTTTTACCGTTTGTTCTAAATCCGAGACCGTACATTTTGACGACTCGTGTTTGCCCTCTATAATGACGTTGATGACGACGAGGAGTAGGGGGACTGGACGATACATATAATTACGCGCATTATCATAATGCACTTTAAGTTTGTAACGTGCATGATGAAGTACACACAAATCCGAATTGAACACGATTATAATTGCATCCTCGAATTTTTCGTTCTGTTCGGACTAGTTAATTCCATTATTTATCTGTACAGCGATCGCCAATGGGTCATTGCCGTCGCATATATCATTCGAAAAATAAAACAATTACGAAGACCGCGGGTTCAACGGGCAACGTCTCTGTTTTTTTCATTTCATTCTTTTCATTGTCAATTAAGCTTTGTATTCTGTATAAACGACGAGCCTAACCGTATGTAATAATTGATGCGACACATATGGCAAACAAACTAGTATTCATTCTATATAGTCATAAAAAATTCATAACGCACACGTGCATAACATAAGTGAAAAACAACCGAACTTTTACGTCAGAGCAGGCTGCGGCGGGATCGACGGCAGCGTAACACATAACAATCATTATTACCACAATATATCGTCAATATTTATTATAACTCCATTTGGTACATTACATATTATTTACGACACTCAATTGTTGCATTGAATTCAATTTACAATACACATATAATATCTTGTCAGAATTCATATAACGTTCACTTCGCGCTTCTGCAGATAATGCGAGAATACGGGTACAATAATTATATTATAATAATTCCTCTGTTTGTTACAACGCACTTGGCTTAACCGGATTCGCACGTGCGACAACGCGACGACAGTACTCAAGTGTGTAACAAACACGATCGTCCCGCGCGCGTGTAAATATTGTAACATCGTATATTATTATTTCGACGTATAATATTATCGTCTGCAGTGGCCTTAAATCGCAGTGGTACCTATACCGTCCAACAACCAAAATGATAATTTTCTTTGCGTATACGTTCAATTATGTATTCTGTATATATATTGGCACTAAAATTCCTGTTTTTATCGATCCGGCTTTAATATGAAACGAGTGTCATTCGAAAAACATACATTTCAAATCTCAAAGCGTTAATCGAGATACACGTTTCTAAATCAACAATTTAAGGTTCGGCGTTCTATAACGAGAAAAATACAGCCCCAAAACATTAGGTGTAGTATATACGTATATTATTACAAAAACAAAATCAATGCAGCATCTTTCCGTGTTCGACGATGTAGTGATCGTAATACTCACACACACACACGCACAGAGGAAATCTGAAAAGACTTACTTCCGGTCATTCTAGACAGTGTGAGTGCACGCAAGATAGCTTGAACTTTGTGTTCGAAAAATCGTTCGGTCGCTAGACATTACATTGTATGTGATGGCCTACGTGCGGAAACGAGTTTCGCTCATCCAATCTTTACAACAATACACCCGGCATGAATGTAGTAAACGAATTTTTACATTGCCGAGATCATCGTGCTTGTGTTTTGTTATGCTCATTACCCATTATATCGGGGTTTACTCGTACCCATGAGTGTAATTCCATACCGTTAATTTTTTAAAAAAAAACTGTACCAAGTTTACTTGCGTGCATATTGGTGAACAGAAAGTCACTTGCACTCTCTGTACGTTATTTTATGTGTTCAAAAAACTTGTAAACATTTATACTCAAATGTTTTATTTAAAAGTCAAACTTTTTCCTTTTTTTTTTTGAATAAAAAAAAGCGGTGGGGTGCCGTTTCTTCATCGCTATCGTTGTTTTCTTAAATAATAAACATATTACAAAACTATTGTACTACAAAATCATTAACTTTAATTCGTTTTAGAAATACATGTAAATCGTGTAGATAAGTTTTTTATTTACTTAATAAGAACATAATCATGTAAATAAATAATAAAAAATAAATATATTTTATTATATAATATATAACACTATAATACGATGGGCTGTTTTTGAAATCATTAATAATGATTTCGGGATTTAAATTCATAGCCAATTCTTGTGTTAAAGTTAAAAGCATTGAAATGTTTTATCTTTTTTGATATATTGTACTTATCAATTTGAATTTCACAGAAATTTGGAAAATGATCTCTCATATGTGAAATTTATATCATTCTTTTAAGTTTTATACTTTTATAATTTGTGTTTCAAAAATGAAGATACTAACTTCGTGACTCCAAATATAAAAATATGATAACAAATATAGAGGAATACGAAAATACAAAATCGTATAACTCTGTACCTATGTATAAATAAGTTTGAATATCAATTTTATTAATATTAAAGAATTTGTATTTGTATTTGTTAGTTCTGTGTTCAGTGTATGCAACTGCATAATCTGATTAGCCCCTGGGCACGTATATGCATAAACGGTATATACACATATACACCAAGTACATATATCATCATCATATGTTCACTATTTTCGTGTCGATATACCTGTTGAAATGTATGTGACAGTATACAGGACAATTCTTTTCATATTCAAATATAAAGAATTATATAATACAGACGTAATATAATAGTTCTGAACTAGCATGAGTCTAACAAATGTATTTTCCTTTCTCTGACATAGCTCCGATTTTCAAAATATGATAACCGCTCAAATCGAATGATAAAATATAATGACCGTTCGTAATAGTAGCTCTACGAATTATTCGACATATTCGCGGATCTTTATGTGTTCCAATTAGGTTCTTTCAGAAAACGTATTCGATGTGTTCGCACGGAGAGAATCGCCCTGTACACGGAAAATGTGGAAAATGTACGTTTTATTTTTTCCAAACTGTCGGTTAGATGAAATCCGCACGTATTCGTTTAAATGAATATACTATACTGGAACGCGAAGGAGTATACACTCACGTTGTACGTTGTGTTTGCCCGGCGTATAAGGTTTCAGGATTTACGGATATTTCGTAGGGATAAGTAAAAAACCAAAATGCAAATAATCTCGACTAAAACGAAAAAATGTTCTCTGCCGGGTGTGTTGGTACTGGTGCGGTCATCACGCGCCGTGGGCCTCGCTTGCAACGCCGGTGTAATACCGCGGTCATCATAGCGTTGGCAGTATAAAAATATGATGATTATTAATATTCAGCGTCGGACTCGCGATAACATCGTGTACGCTTTATTGTCGGGGGGAAAAATAATAAACATAAAAATCGCGGGCACTCGTGCTGCAGTAATTCAAATATATTCATATTGTTTCGTTATGAAAAATCGTAAAAGGTGAAAAAATACTTTATACATATATACATACATATATATATATACAAATAAATACGCTTATTGAGCACGTATGGCAATGTTCGCGAGATGGCGAGACATAAAAAAAAAGTGAACATTTTTCGTGAGCCGCGGACGTGCGCAAGGTCGTCATCGGAACAAACAACGCATAAATAATACATAATATACTATAATAATATAAAATGCACCACTAATAGCGCTCCGAGATGACGACCGTTATGGCCAGCGGTTGAGCATGGTTCTTACAATATACGCACAAACGCGTCTGTACAATGTTTTTCGACCTGCAACGAAAATAACAACAACGACGACGATGGTAATCCACAATATTTTTCCCATAAAAATACCTGGGACGATAACGAATCTGCCGTGATGACGATAGCTGATTGACGTGGTTCACCCTGTTTTATTATTTTTATTATTTATTTATTGATTATTGTTATGTTCTACAAACAACCGACCGACCAAACGACGGCGACGAATATTACAACACATTGTATTCGCTAAGACGACATTAAAAAATAATTTTACAATCCCAGTTGGCCGATCCATCGGTCGCCGTCACTCGAGGTCGGCGACCTTTGCACGCTCTCCGTAACCCCAGCCACCGCGGCCGTCCACCCATGTTCAACATCACGCTGTACCGAAATTCAATAATAATAATAACAATAATAATAATAATAATAATAATATTAGCACACGTACGCGGCTTGTCGTTAATTATCTTCCATATACAGAGCCATGTTTTCGGGGAGGGGGTTTCCGAGACTTAACTTTACCCAGAAGAAAAAAAAGTTCAGAAGTTATTAATGACTTGCTATGAAAGTACAGAAAAAAAGAATATTAATCATATCATGTGGTTGTAAATAACTCTTTATTTTCATTCATAATAATAATAGAAAAATATAATTATTAATTCATACCTTATGTATTTTTAATAATATTATAAAATTACTTAATTTTTAGAAAAATTTAAAGCCCCAAAAAAAATTTGAAAATACGCCACTCTTTTAATATATATATATATATATACACATGTTTTTATAAATATCCAATAACATTGCGCAATTGTCACCACGTATGTTTCGATCAAAGTTTTTAACGTTTTTTGTTGGTTTTTTTGTTTCCAGACCACACGATATTGAGATCGAAGGGCGCTGTTGACGCAGTTGACGGTACCACCACGACAGCGATGAAGGACGGATCCCAAACGTTTTTTAACAGTCAGAATTACTCAAACGTCGCTAACATTACCGGTAAGCATCTGTACATCCTGTATATATATATATATATACCATATCTATCATTATAAGCATACATATTATATATGTACAACACATCGTACGTGCTAATCTGTCGGAGGAAGTAGGTTGCACAGGACGGCATACAGAGGCGGTTTTCCACGATGCGGGGGGGTTGGAACTCTTTTTCGGGTGGCTACGGGATACCGATGGACAATGGATACGAGGGCGTGCCCAAAAGAGTGGTTTAAGTGTTTAAAATCCCCTCCCCCCCGACATTTTTACGAATTTAGAAAAAAGTAACTATTGCTTAATATTTTTATACAATTTAAGTTAAATATCATAAAAATGTTCTAGAGATATTTATAAGCTCCATTGTTGATCTAATTAGTACTAAAAAATTAATTGTTACCAAAATTATTACCTTGTAAAATAAATACACTTGAAATGTGTGGTAGTAAAAATATTGAACTTTTTCGAACAAATTTCTCGGCATGCTCCTGAATAGATGTATTATATGATAATGACAGAAGGGTTGACGGGGACGGACACTTGCGACCATTTGCTCTTGAACGCGATATAACACACAACATGCATTTATATTTACCAGATCTTTACCTTATATTTAAATCACGTGCGAGGTCGAGGATATCGTCACGCGAGTTTTTGCGATTACCACGTGCGAACTTGAAAATGCGTTTTATCGGTTATGCCATATGTCATTCGAATATTTAAATATTTATAAAATTTTGGATTTTCCCAGGAATCTTGTTTAAACAATTACACTGCATGTATTACATCGCTTAAACATAATTTATACTTGCTACCTGTTGATTCAAAATTGTTGAATTCGTTTGTGATCATATTATTATTTTTATCATTATTATTATTATTATTATTATTATACACTGTTATATTTAATAGTTTTATTCCTTGCGCTTTGTTTTTTTAACTGTACAAACTCAACATTTTCATACTCGCGACTTACTGCGTGCCATCCGATAATGAAGCATTAAGTATGCTTAATCGATATTTTCTTTCTCTCTCAACACCAATGCTTGGTAATGTTTTATGGGTACAATGTGCATTTTTAGCCCGCGTCCAAATAGTCGGCAACGTTCAAGGTAATTTGCATAAATGCCGTGTAAAACGCTCTTCAAATGCAATTAAGATTTAAAAAAATCACGAAATGGATGGAAATGCATTAAAATATTTGTCATTGATCGATGTAACGGTCAATAGTCGATTATATTGCATTATATTGCAGACTACCGGAAGTTATTTTTTTTCCATTATTTGATTTTGGTCATCATAAATAACGCGAGCGCATCTAGTAGTGGAAAAGTAATAATTGATATATAGATAATAATACAAGATGTACAAAATATCTTGTTAATACGGTGGTTATCTTATTTCGCTGTTTACCTTTAAACGGATTGTCGTCAATTTACCTATAATCTGTTTTCAATAAAATTTTTGGTAATACCATAAGCCTCTTGACGTTTTTTTCGCGATCGATACGTCATCCAATATGGATGTAAATACTTGAAAACGGCTATTTACCATAAACGCTATTACATTATGATTATAATAAATAACATATTATTGTGCATATTTTAAGTATAATATTATATAATATTATGAACGATTTAACCGGATATTTTTATATCACCGTTGTCGTCATGTTTTATTTGTTAAAATCTCTGGCCGTGTTCGTTACAAGGGTGCCCGTAAAAAGAAGCGATCCATGGAGGGGGTATATAGTCATAAGTTTGCCTGGAGAGGAGCGGAAAAAATGAAGCTATTCGACAGGTTTTAAACTATCCAATACCGTCACCCACCATTATGCTATACCAATATTACATGCATGTTGTAACGTAGAGAGAGAATAATATGCTTTTATACACTATGATGTAACATAAGTTGAAAACTTATTCTTCTACACATCAAAAATCCGTTTGCTTTTGACTTTTATTAGAGCGGGTTGGCAAATACATATGTTTTTATTACATTATATGTATATGAAACACTATATCATTTTTCTGTTACCGTTAACCCTCGCTTGCACGTATTCACACGTGTTACGATTTTATATTCTTAAAACTACTGCGACGCGTGATAGGACGCCTAATCGGTTTGTAGTTGATCGAGTTACGTAGTTTTAAACACGTCGTGCAGTTTCGTAACGAAATACTGACTTAAAACGTTCAATTTGTATCTTCCGTGTTACACACGAACATACAACTTTTTTTCTCGTTGCAATCTGAAATAATTTTAAATCCCATACGTGGTCGTAAAATGATTTTAATATTCCTTAATTTTATCTTTTTACTTATTGATAGTTTTTATAATTTGTATTAAATTATAAATAATGTGAGACCAATAGCCGAAAGAAGATTTTAAAATCATAATGTAAATTGTTCGCCTTGCATGGATATAGGTCGTATTTTATATTGCACATCACTAACGAAGAAAATGTGTGTATTATTGTATAGGATGACGTCATCGGAGAAACCTCGACCGGACTGGATAGCGTAGTATACACGATATGTATATGACTATACCATCATATATATATATATATATATACAATATAATATTAGTGTTCACACAATATTATACAATATCGGTAGCCCTAAACGGTCAATCGTCGGAGGGGGGAGGGTGCACTCGATGGTTGTGTTAAACTATAGTTCCGGTTTGGGCCGATTTATTGGCAGAACGTGCGTACTTTTTATACCGGGTTGTGCTGTGTGTGTACAATATATAATTTGTATGAATAGGATTTCCTATTTTATCCTTCTAGATAAAAATTGATTTCTTCGCATAGAAAAATTTAAAAATTAACGTCGTGTTTTTTTTGTTCACGCAGACGCTGAAGACGACGACGGGACGTCCGGCGCAGACGATGAAGTACTATCGGCCGTGTGGTACCTAGCCGCATTCGGCGGCCTCGTGCTGTTCTTCTTCGTAGTTACGTGTTCGGAGCTGTTCTTCGGCAACCCGATCTACACGAGACGCGCGGTCGAATTGCCGCACGCCGGTTACCTGCGCCGCCACGTCTATGGTATCCGGAACCACCAGAATCGCGGCGGCCACTACGCGCCCGAGACGCCGCCGCCGCCGTACCACCTGTTCGCGCCGCCCAGTTATGACGACACCGTGAAGGGGAGCTGTTTCCAGCAACAGCAACAACCGCCCAAGTCGCAGTACCATCATCGCGAACCGGGCACGAAGCAGCAGCTGGCCAACGTGTACGTGGTGCCGGTGCACTGTGCGACGGCCACGGCCGATCACACGGCCGCCGCCGTGGCGGCCGCGTCCGACGCGAAATTATTGGCCGTCGTCATATCTAAATAAGCCGCTTTTACACGCACCACCGTGGCCAAAACGGTTTTTTCACTCTTCTGATGGTCGGCGTCGACGACTATTCGTACATAGTGCGCACGGGACGTACAACATCACATGACCGCGACAACAACGTCTTTTCGTATTACTGGGCCGCGCGCACAGCCCTTTGTATTCGAAACGATGAAGAAACAAAATATACAATATTCGTCACTGCTGTACGCGTTATTATGTACGATAATAATATACTGTCGTCGAACCCCGCCCTCCTCCTCCACCCGTACAAAGGCGTTTCTGATCTCATTTTTATACACATCTGTAAATATCCAAACGTTATATTTTTATACACACCGCATACGATTATTATTATTATTATTTGATTATGACAAAATATATTATTATATAAAATTACTTTATTTATTTCACGTTTGTGTAAAAATTGTTTTTTTTATATATAATTGTTTATTCTTTTTTTATATTATTTAATTATATATATTTATATATATATATATAAGATATTGATACTTTGATAACATCATCATTATTGTTAATTTCGTTTGCTATATTTAATACATATATAGCCTGTTATTAATATAATGATTAATTGCCTAACAAACATTCGTGTTTTCAAGTTTAAACCTGACACCATGATATTCGTGTACAACTCTGATTAGTACCTCCTCCCATCTAAACGTTTTATTACACGTGCGTGTGCGCGCAGACGCGCGTCATAACTTTTTGTATCAGATCCATTACTATTACTACAACATAAAAAACTCTACGAACACATGTGTACGAAATATTTTATTTATTATAACTATATAATATCGTCGTCTGGCCATTGTGACATCGAATTGTCGACAAGTGGGTTGCAAACGTTAGCAGTCTCAACGTAAGATCGGTCATACAACAATATCCTTGTGATGCAGTTGATCATATGCATTTTTGCCAGACGTATGAGCTAAATTATGAAACACGTAAAGGACGGCAGCAACAACAGAGTGGAGTGTGACAAAATTATGTGTTAACTAATACTACAGTGATTCGGATATTCGACTCTATTACAATTATTATTGTTAATATTGTTGCTAATAATAAGTCCCGTTTTTAAATACGAAGTTTATAATAATGAAACTGACATTAGTGCAGTAGATTCTAATTTTATCGAATCTATAGCTTTGGATGTGGAAGAAAGTTCAATTAATTAAAAAAATCGATGTATAATGCAATGGTAACACCAAGTGGATGCAAATATTGAATACTGTAGGTTTATACGACAGTTCATAAAAAAAATCGAGATATTGACGATCGGCTTAACAAAAATCTAATGTATTCGAAAAATTATAAATTTAAATTTAGTAATAGTCGGTAAAATAATTTTCCTTTTGACCCATATTTTTTGATGTTACATTATTATTTTATTGTATTCGAAATCAGAATACAATGTAGAATCTCATTTATCCGAATCTCCGTTATACAACCCTCTATTATCCGAACTACAATTGGCGTATCTAAACGTATTACGTTCATTAATGGTATATAAGTATATATGTTTATGAATGATTTGTTACGGTTCAAAACAATCGGCAACCGATTTATCTTGATCTAAATATCAAATATTAGATGACATTGATATTATTTCTTCGTTGCAAAATCAAAGTGGTGATGAAGAAAGTGAGGAGAACAGTAATGAAGAAAGTATATCTTAAGAACCATCACCCACTAGAGTAGGTATTTATTGCATTTGAAACAAATCTTGAGTGGTTTGTAAAATAAAACGAATTTTGCCCAATACGTTTACTTCTTGAACGTTTTCGAGACTGCACAAAAACTGCAGATTAACGCCAAATGAAAATGGATAATTTTGTCAAAAAAATACTATAAACACATATGTTCCTAAGCAGTAGTGTTCCCATAGGCTATACTACATATACGCCGTATACTCTCAAGCTTTTTCTAAAATATTTTGGTTATACTACATATACTCTCAAACAAACCACACAAAAAGGAAAAATACGTAATTTTTTTAAAAGCTTAAAGTATAGACCTTTTTTTTATATAGGAAGTACCTATATAAGTAATTGTCTCATTTTCTGTATTTCTCAAGTATGATATTACTTTTAAGTATGTCTGCTTAGAAAAAAAGATTTTAAGAATGTATATAATGTACGTATTTATGACCTTATGGGTGTATTATATGTATTATATTTGCAATGATTCAATGAGACCTCTTTTTAAATTTAGAATCATATTTGTTCGAATAGATATTTAATCCGATTCTGACATAAAATATATTTGTAAAAATTTAGCATTATTTCCAATTTCGGGTAATAAACTACAGAGTAATAATCACAGATTGGAGTAATAAACTACCTATTAAATGATGCACTTGACCCTGAATTTTAAAAGTGGGCATGAAGTTCCCTTCAGCTATTTCGTTTGCTCCAAACGATGTCATTTGAAACAGAGTATTATACCGTCTAGAATTATCAAAGAAATGTTTTGATAGAAGATGAGAATTATCAATTAAACTTTTAATTAGGTCTGGAAGATCCTCAAATTAGTGTGAAACAACTTTACCGTCAGCGCAGCAAAGTCCATGGGTTTCATCTTTCCATTTTTTTGCATGGCATTTAGGACATAATATAATCATTGGTCCTATTTGAAGCGCTTTAATATTTAAATAATCAATCTCGGATTGATAATTAAACGCTGATTTCATACTCAAAGCGTTACGTTGCTCCTGTGCAAGTGTTTGAAAACGTTCTGGTGTGTTATCTTGTTGCCTTCTGTTATACATTCGAGTTGCATTGGCAGTTCTTTTGCCAATGCGTACTCTTGACGCTCTCGGCATGATGATGAATTGGTAAAGCGGTGTGCGTAGCAAAGAACCACACTTGACGACTACCAAGCTCAGACTGAACCCATGATGCCACGTGCGGTGAGCTATTAGATTAAACACTATGTGCGGAAAAACGCGTTCGGCGTCAGGCGGATCGTAACACGTTTGTGTATTGTTGGCAATAGTATTTTTCGTAAAACGTTTCCATAGTTTCCATTATTGATTTCGGCAAATAAATTGTTGTACATAAATGATAAGTTAATACAATTGAATTGAACACAATATAGATACAATTGTTTTTAATTTTTTATGAACTTTTTTTACTGACAAAAGTGGTACTAAAACCTTCAGCAGAATGTCGGGTTTCAACCAAATCGGTTCAGTAGTTTTCTCGGTTAGCGCGGTCGTAGAAAACCCCTTACAATTTTATATAATAGTATAGATAGTATTACACAGTGTAATATTTAGTATTTACACATATACGTCAGTCATCGTTCGTGTGTTCGTGAGTGATATGTAAACAGCCGTTATTTCGATTTGTTTGTTGTTATAATGATTTAAAATTTGAAACGTGGTCCCCTTGATAGTTTCTTTTCCCCCGGACAAAAAAAATGTTATTCTAATGTTGATATTGCTGTTGCGGGTCCATAAGTTTTACCATACAACGGAGAAAATAATGATCGCGTATAGTTCGATATGACCCAAACATTACGGAAATACATAAAAGTTGGACCGTGTTATGGACTAATGAACAAGTAACTGAATTTCAGAAGTAAAATCCGTGGATAGAATGTAAAAATAGGAAATTAGGTTGTAGTACTTGCATACAGGTAAAAAATAGTATTCAGTTACAAAAATCCATTGCTGATGGTAAACTTCGAATATCACGGGAATGGATGGACTTTGAAATAACGGCTGCTGGAAGTAATTTTATGAATCAGCTATCTTCTTAAAGAAGTAAAATTAAACATCATTCGGAGAGTAAATCTCATTTATTTGTTGAAAATGTCTTAAAGAAAGGCTCTGAACAGGTTTTGGATAGAATGTTTGAACATATGTCCGAAACTGTGATTAGCGGTAATATGAGAATTTTTCAAACTGCATATTGCTTAGCGAAGCATCGTCTTCCCTTTCTACAGTTTGAAGAACTTATTAAACTGCAGACAATTAATGGATTAGACATGGGATCTTCCTTGCATAGTCGAATAACTGCCAGTCGAGTAATTAACGTTATCGCAAAAGAGATGCGCCAACGGCTAATTATACGTCTTATAGAGTCAAACTCAAAATTCACTATAATGATTGATGAATCGACTACACTGAGCACAAAATTCGCACTTATTTTATATATTTGATCAAACTTTGATTCAGAGATTCCTATTGTAGTATTTCTTGATTTAATAGAGCTGGATGGGCAAGACACTGTAAATATTGAGAAAGCCTCGTGGTTGAGCTTAGGAAAAATTGGAATTTCTAAGTCTTTTGCATTGAAGAATGGATTGAATTTGCAAGTGATGGAGCTAGTGTAATGGCAGTCACGAAATCTGGAGTAGCTGCTAAACTTTGTGAGAAGATACCGCAAATATTTACGTGGCATTGTTTATGTCATCGACTTGAACTTTCAGTACATGATGTCATAAAAGATGTGCAAGGTGTTTCTCGTTTTCAAAGTTTAATGGATAAACTTTACTCTTATTATCACCAAAGTCCTAAAAATTCTAGGGCCTTAGACGAAGCTTGTTTAGAGGTTGGAATTGAAATGAAAAAAATTGGTCGTATTTTAAACGTGCGTTGGTCTGCCAGTAGTTTTCATACGATAAAAGCCATGTGGGAAAACTATCCAGGGATACATAAGCACGTAAGTCAAACTCTTGAAACTGGACTAAAAAAAAATTAGAATCTTCTTCTTTCCTAGAGGAGCTTGGACTCTTTTATGATGTCCTTTTCGAATTTGGAATGTTGTCTTGTATACTTCAATCAAGAAAAACAACATTAAAGCGCGCTGAATCAGAAATATGTAGGACAATTAGAATTCTAGAAAGCCTGAAGACAGAACCTGGTGAAAAAGAAATCATAGAATCTATACAAAAACGAATTCATAAAGGCATAAATATTACAATCACAAAGTCTGGAGGAATCAACAGTTGCATTCTTGCAAAATATAGTCGATATAATGCGTCAGCGCTTATTCAATGACCTTAAAAATAACACAATATTACAAGATCTAAAGGTAAGGAATATTGAAAAATGTAATTTAATAATTATAACGCAAACATCTAAATTGCATTTTTTTCACCCTGTAGGTTATTGGAGAAGTATTTAAAATAGAAACCGATGATGATAGAGGAGAAGAAGCTAAAAGAGTGTCACGCAGATTTGGTATATCTGAGTTTGAAAGTTTAGTAAACTTTCGTTCATGAAATACGTCTTCTGATCTTATAAAAACACTAAATATACTTCCAACAACAATTTCCGAATGTGAACGAGGATTTTCTGATATAAATCTCACTGATCTTAGAACTCGTTTAACGATTAAAAATGTGTCAGATTTAATGTTCATCTCCATCAATGGACCCATTGATTGTTGATTGAAGCCTAACTAACCTAGTTGAAGACTTCAATCTACAATCATACGTAAAAATTTGGCTGCGAAACAACAGATCAGCAGATTCAGCTCCACTTGGTAAAGAACAAAAAAAAAAACCATCGACGAAGAAGATGAGTTAAGAAAACCATTTTTTGTCAATTTATTTAAATAATTAATTTTTAAACAATATTTTTTTATCACCGTAATTGAATATTATAAACATTTTTGTTTTAATAAATATTAAAATTAAATATTAATATTAAAAATAGTAATAGTAATTTTTTTTGTTATTAATTAAATCTCTCCACCACTTTTATCGTAAAAAAAATGAAATGCCTATATTGTGGCGTTCTTTAGCGTAGTATACTCTCATAAAAAATAATTGGAACATCACTCCTAAGTGGTTTGTGATTATATATACATATATATTCATGAAAATCATGTAGTTCTAATACAACTAATAATAATATTAATAAATAATAGTATGTACAATTATTAATTGTGTTTATAACCCAACCCGGGATACGAGAGATGATCTCAAGTAGTACGTGGAAAAAATTGAGTAATGACGAAAAAAGTTGTATTTTGTTTTATTTGAAGCGATTTGTTTTGGAAATATGCAACATATATCCAGTGCCGTCCTTACTGCTAATAAAGCAGATAACATATTTATATTTATTTATATTTATTTATATTCCTAGAGCAATAACATTTGACGCCCCTCCACTCTCCCAATTTTGTTGTAAAATTGACTTCACATTTTTAGCGATTAACTTACCTTATTCCTTAAATATGTTTAATTTTTGATAATTAAGGCACCCACTTATTTATTATTATTATTAATATTATAGTCATATTTATTTTGTTTTGATATTATTTCAAAATTTACTTTCATTATCTTGGCTAAATTATAAAAAAATTACTTTTTTCACAAAACTATAAATAAAAATCATAAAAAATGTTTGTATTCATAAATTATATATAATTATGAGTTATACATAATATATTAACATATGCATTCAAGGTAAATAATACAATTATGATAGTACCTTTTATTACCTTTTATGATTATAAGACAATCTAATATTAATAAAAATCTTTTTATAATTTTATAACACAGAAATAATATTCCAAAATTTGATTATTATGTTAAAAACTCTCTTAGATTCAACAAAGGAATTTTTCCTTGCTTTAAGTTTTGTAAATTTTTCAACCAAACTACGTTCTGCGTTTTTGTGTGGGTATTGTGTAAATAAAATTGCCGTGATAAATAAGGCTTGTTTACTGAATTATCCGAATTCACTCAAACTCGATTTATTATTAGAAATGGGTAAAATTGATAATGAATCGATTTTAATAAAATATACTTATATTTATTATAAAAAAAAAAAATAATAAATAAATAAATAAATATAAGTATATTTTATTAAAATCGATTTAATTACTGAACGAGGAATATCCAAAAGAAGCTTTAGAGAGTATGTCATGGAATGAAGGATTGATTGGTCTAGTGAGTGAGGAGGAAGTGAGAGATGCGGTGAAGGCAATGAAAAAGAAAAAAGCGGTAGGACCAGATGGAGTACCTGTAGAGGTGTGGAAAATGTTAGGAGATGTAAGCATTGGGTGGTTGAAAAATCTTTTTAATAAGGTACTGATAGAGGGAAAAATGCCAGAAGATTGGAGAAAAAGTTTTATTGTACCAATATTTAAAGGAAAAGGAGATATACAAGAATGTGGTAACTATAGAGGAATAAAGCTCATGAGTCATAGTATGAAGATCTGGGAAAAGATTATAGAGAAGAGGATAAGAAGTGAGACGTCGATATCAGAAAACCAGTTTGGTTTTATACCAGGAAAATCGACAATGGAGCCATTATTTTGTGTTAGGCAATTAGTAGAGAAGTACAGAGAAAAAAATAAAAAACTATGCATGGTGTTTATAGATTTAGAAAAGGCGTATGACAGGGTGCCAAGGGAAGTTTTAAGGTGGGCATTAATGAGGAAAAATGTCCCAAAAATATATGTTAATTTGATCCAGGATATGTATGAAGGGTCGAGTACTAGTGTCAAGAGTCGGTGTGGAGTATCAGAAGGTTTCAGTATAAGAGTAGGTGTGCACCAGGGGTCAGCTCTAAGCCCCTACCTGTTCTCAGTGGTAATGGATGAGGTTTCAAAGGAGATACAGGGTGAGATACCATGGTGTATGATGTTTGCGGATGATATAGTTCTGATAGGAGAAAACCTGGAAGTTGTCAATAATAGGGTAAATGAGTGGAGGTTAGCCCTCGAAGAAAAGGGATTGAGAATTAGTAGAAATAAAACTGAGTATATTGAGTATGATTTTGGACAAAGAGACCAAGAAGTTGAAGGAATGAGGGGACAACTGACAATAGATGGTGATGTGATAGGTGAAGTTGAGAGCTTTAAATATTAAGAATCTTTTGTTCAAAAGGATGGGGGCTTTGACATGGATGTAAAACATAGGATTAAGTGCGGGTGGATGAAATGGAGATAAGCATCAGGCGTGTTATGCGATAAGAGAATTCCAATTAGGCTGAAAGGTAAATTTTATAAAAGTGTAGTGAGACCAACTATGCTGTATGGTTCAGAGTGTTGGGCAGTTAACAGGAGAATAGAACAAAGTATGAGTGTGGCGGAAATGAGAATGCTTAGATGGTTGAGTGGAGTGACAAGAGAAGATAGAATAAGGAATGAATACGTGAGAGGTAGTGTTGGTGTAGCGCCAATTGTGGACAAGATGAGAGAAAATAGGCTGAGATGGTATGGGCATGTGATGAGGCGAGAGGAAACGAATGCAGTAAGAGTGGTTATGGTGATGGACATTGAAGGGAAAAGGGGAAGAGGAAGACCAAAAAAGAGATGGTTGGAGACTTTGGAGAATGACATGAGGGCTGTCGGTGTGTGCAGAGGAGATGTGATTGACCGAGTAAAGTGGAGGTGTAGGACAAGGGTGGCCGACCCCATATAGTTGGGAGGAAGGCGAAGTAGAAGAAGAAGAAGAAGAAGAATCAATGTTAGTATTTACACTCCCCTCCCCCTTTGATAATATTTTTGGAATTATAAACTAGTATATGTATTATTATTACTACTGCTAATTCTAGTAAAAAATACAGTTGGTAAATTCAAAATTATAGCTGATCAAATTAAATCTAAACATGATGTACTCAATATTAAGCTGTCTTTGGTTTAAAGAACAATTATTCAAAAATTTCATTGTGATGTACAATGAAATTCTTCTGAAAATTAATTTAGAAATATTTTAGTCTATATTTATTCCATTTATTGTTAGTCTTATAAATACACGAGCAATTTTTATCTTATAATTTGTACTTTGAAATGTTAGTTTTTATCTATCTTTATCAATATGCAAGTTAGTGGAAGAAAAACTAAAACTACTCATTAAAATGTATGAAGATAATTTGGATTGCAATAAATTAGCAGTAGTTAAAGAAATAAAAATTTGACAAAATAAATTTGTAAAGTTACAAATTTTTCTAAAAAACTCCCCAATTGTATAATATCACTACCTTTATATATTCATAATAATTGAAATCGCATTAACTTACCAAAATATTACTTATATTATTGATTTATATACTTGCATTTTAAGCATCTTCTTACTTAAGAAAGACATTAGTATAATAATAATATATCATATAATTATTTAGGTTTCCAAAGCTTTCTATTAAAATTATTTTGCCTAAACAATAGAGATTACATAATTTGTTATAAAATAAAATAAATAAAAATTACCAAGATCTTAAAACAACAGCTATGGTAATAAATACTATTTAATAGTTATTATTTTTTTGCATACTTCTTATAATATATTAAGAGTATGACAGTATTGTAGTATACTGTAATTTATAAAAAATTACAACTTAAATTTTTATGAAGAACGTTTTTTTAATTAAATAAGAAATATTTATGTATTTGGATTATACTTATGTAATGTTATTTATTTTAATTGATGTGCAAAATTAGTGGTAATCCATATATAACATACAAAATTATGAGTACGTTTATAACACCCCGATGGTAAATTCTAATTTAATTACTAATTTTAATTTTTATCGATTATAAATAGACGTCTTTAGGTGTATTGAGTATTATAATGAATCTCCATGGAAACATTAAATTTAAATGTAAATAGCAAGGCGTATTGTTACCAGACAACAATATATAAATAGAAGATTACAGATATTAGTTCTACGATTTTTATAGAATTATTTTATAAACATATAAACTATTTTTTAAGAGTTATTAAAGAAATTATTGAATTAATATATGAATCTACGAAAATAAGAAGTATAATAGTGAAAATGGGTATAATTCATTCGACATTGAGGAAAATTGAACAGCATTTATTCGGAACAGCTGGAAAGCAACGGAGTCGAGATGAAAAACCGTAAGTTTCTGTTCATTTGTTTTCGATTCAAATTTTCAAAAAATAAATTTTGGACGCAATTTCCATAATATTTATTTTAACCCAGAGCAATTCAGAATCGAAAAGTTCATGGTTCAAAAGGCTTCAGAACCGAATAATATCTCGTGTGCACAGGTTCACCAATCGTTTCTTAGTATATGTTCACGACAATACGGATCAACTGAGTGGTGATTGTCCAGAATCTACAATTGGGAATCAAGTTAATATTCTTATACTACACTATGTGTCCTTACACTCCAAGTATATACTTATAAAAAACATTTCTTCACCTAAATTATATTTATTTTATGCTACATTATATTATATTGACACATTATGGAACTAGTTCTTAGTAATAAGTAAAGAAGTTAAATTTAAACATTTTAAATAATATCAAAAAATAAAATTCGAAAAAACCTATTGACAATTAAATTCCCATAAAAAAAAAAAATTGAGAATATCGTTTCTGTTTAAAAACTCAAAAGAGTTTAAGAAATCAAAACATTGATTTTTTTCTTGGCTAACTTTTAGGGCATCCAGACAAAAAAACTATAATAAATCATTTTTGCAGATGCATGAAAGCCGACTTCTAGTGAATCAACCTGAATTCAGAAACGAAACTCGTTTGATACCAATAAACAATGAAATTCGGTAAGAATAACTGGATAATCATAAAACTTGAATTCATTTTAATCACTACATACATTTTAGGATAACTAGTAAACCAAATAATGAGTTAGTGATATACATCAAACAAAAACCAATTGCAATAGGTTTATGGACTGAGAATTGTTGATCCATAGTGATTTCGAAGCCCATTAAAAGAATCAAAGAATCCAGAATTGTACCAATAACTTTATTGAATGCTGATAATATTAGAATAATATTATTTAAAGAATCGTTGAGATCGATTAAAGTAAATAATACAATAAATTAAATACTAATAAAAAATATATAATGAAAAATTCGAATATAACAACTGTAACTATACACTTACAGCCTCAATGGTGCCCTCTTCCAGCGATACTTCCTGGAGAAGAGGAAACAGTCAGAAGTATATCTAAAATAAACGTCAAACGGTAAGAAAAAATTAATAAGCATTAGATTTATGAATGATCACATTTTAAACGCTACAATCATTTTAGGATAACTCATAAGCCAAACAATGAGTTATTGGTATACATAAGACCGAAACCACTCTCAACTATTTTATATACTGAGAATTGTGAGTCTGTAAATGTTTCGATACCAATTACTTGTACAGCAGAATTCGTAAGTGTTCCGACAAGTCCATCGATAACTGATGATATTAGATTAATATTATCTAAGGAACTGTTGGGATCGTTTAAAGTACATAACTCAGTAAATTAATTGCTAAAAATAAATATATAATGCATGATTCAAATATAACGACTGTAACTATACTCTTTTACAGACGCAATGTTGCCCTCTTCCAGCAATACATCCTGGAAAAGAGGCAACGGTCAGAATTATATCTAAAATAAATGTCAAACGGTAAGAAAAAATGGATAAGTATTAGATTTGTGAATGATCTCGATTAAAACATTAAAATCTTTTTAGGATTACTCCTAAGCCAAACAATGAGTTAATGGTATACATAAGACCAAAACCACTCTCAACTATTTTATATACTGAGAATTGTGGGTCTGTACATGTTTCGAAGTCAATTATTAGTACAGCAGAACCCATATGTTTTCCGACCAGTCCATCGATAGCTGATAATATTAGATTAATATTATCTAAAAAAGTGTTGGAATCGATTAAAATATATAATACAGTAAATAAACTAGATGATCCAGCGATGCTTCCTGGATATGAAAGTAAAATCAGTCGTCCATCAAGAATCATTGCAATCGGTAAGAGAATATGGATGTGCATCAAACTTGTGTATGATTTTGTTTAAATCAGTATAATCATTTTAGGATTATGCATAATAAAAATATTGAACACATTACATATGCAAAATATAATCAACAATATTGTGATTTTACATATCATCGACCATGGATTATAGGAAAAGTTCTGGTATAGGAAAAACATCTCCGAGTCCATTAAGCGTTCAAGAACATACCATGAAAATATGGAATTAATATTATTAAATGATTTGTTGTATCAGAAATTGTACACATTAATTATCGAATCAAAAAACGTAAATCAATTGAACATTAGGTTGAATATTGACTCTAAAGATAAATCAGTGTTCGATCAATCATCGGTATCATATTGAATGGAATTAGAATATTTTTGTCATTTACCTATACAACTATATATTCTAACGATACTATCCAAACAATTTATAACTTTACATTTTGTTTACTTCAGGTAATATCTCAACATTCCATTACCACGACAAAATCGTTTTCAATATTAGATACGCTATAGAAGAGAAATCATTTTCTTATTTAAAACATTTTTTTTTTGGGGGGGGAAGGATATTATGTAATTACTAATTCAAAAAATTTGAATAGAACATTTTTGAGGAAAGGGTGAACTCTGGCCAATCGATTAGAATAAACATATCGGTAAAATATTATTTTAATTACGTCAGATCCGTATTTTATATCTTATTCGTATATCGAAATTTTTCTTTTTGTCAGATTAACATTTACACGACAATAAAGCAATTTGACATGACCAAAAATAAATTAAATATTCTAAAAGTTGTGGCAGGGGACACGGGAAAATAGGTTTTTTATCTATAACTTAAATTAATAAAGTGAAAATTTTGTCAAAAAAGTTCAAACAAATGGCAAACAATACGGTCATAAAAAATATAAGATTTTCTAGTGTCTAAAATCTTTTTTTCAGAATAATAGGAAATAAAAACGAAAATCGAGTAATTTTCAATACTTTTTGTTAAATCGTTGTAATTCAATCAATTTTGGAATTCATAAAAAATATGGAAATATTGAAAAATATATGTTTGTGTTCAAAAGTAGAAGTTATCGCCTAGGAAAAAAACGCACTGCACCTTCGCAAGTGTAATAAACAGATTTAAATTCAGAATCCGTAAAAGTGTGTATTTATAAGTATAATTTTATTTTTATTAGCTTTCGGTATAGAACCATTAAATCTCAACAATTACAGTTAATATATAATACAGCAGATAAGATTACATAATAATATAAATATAAAGATTATATTAAGTAATATAAGATAATAACAGTATTACATGTTAGCACAAAACAAGATATAACATATAACATTGAATACAATAATATTTATGGTGTATTAAGTTTATGTAAAACAGCTGTAAGCAGAGATAGGAGGGGGTTAATCAGTGAGGATAGCTCGGACAGAAAATAAGATAATGTGGAAAGGTCATTAAAAGAATTCAACCTAATGTTATTTTTAGTAGCATTGATATCATCAGGCTTGGAAACAACAGTTGCATAAGACGGTTTGGATTAAGAGGTAGTAAAAGTGTTTGGAAGAGATAATTCAACAGGTTTATTTATTTTGAGAGTCTGCGTTCGTTTATTGTTCTGATGGTTTTTAAGAAAATGAATTGAAAGCTGGGCAGCCTTTGTAATGGCCGTATGATCACCGGCACAGAGGGCGCATTTGGCTGGGCTTGGTCTTTTGTGCATTCCTCGGAAAAATGATCTTCGCTGCATTTGACGCACCTAGGAGTATGGTGACACTGATTTCTTGTGTGTCCGTAGATTTGACATTGATGACATTGTGGGGGACCACGACGGGTTTTATGAGGTTTCTCGATGACGACAATAGTGTTGATTAAAAACGTAATATTGAAGACATCTTTGTTGTTATGTTGGGGAAATAAATCGACGAAAAACATTGGAAGAGCGCACTTGTTTTTATTTTTAATATTCATTACGTGTTTCGCGGAAGGTCCTTTGTCTAACAAAGCGGTGGAAATATCCGTGCACAGAGTAATATGGTGAAGGTTTTTGATCACGATTCTGTATGTACGAAATTGACGAGGTAGAAATGTGTGGAAACTGGCGTTAGTATCCATTAAGTGCTCAATGATTGTATTATAACTGATACGATCTCTAGGACGAACAATCAGGTAATGAGTAGTTGACTTACACGTAAAGGCGTTTGGATTGGTTATCCTTGATAATTCGTTTATAAATGCTGAGAAATTGTTAATATTTTTAATATACAGAGGGGGAGGCTCCGGCTCCACAACATGTTCAATGATAGCTGGTTTTTATGGATTGTTTGAGCTGTTTGAAACGGACATTTCAAATGCACTATCAGTGGAATCATCCATAGCGAGTACGGAGAACCGATTTAGTGAAACAAAAAATTTTTTTATTGACTTATTGTCATTGGCGTTAGGTGAAATTGACGAAGCGGATAAATTTCGTTTGAACGGCATATTTGGCGAAGCGTGTCATGAGACGTGGACTTCGACCAACGTGTTCTACGAGTATGTATCTCAGACGAAATACTTAATAATTAAGACCGTAGGCGATTGCGATAACGGAGCGAAACTCATTACGTACGTGTGTAGACGTTGGAGGAATCAACCGAACTGATATAAGTATAATATCCATCTAAACAAAAAATAATTCATATTTCATTGCTCTATGCTAAAATATTAATTGTATTAAATTATCGATTACATACTGTGTACGTGAAATATTGCCATTTTATTTAATGATAATTAAAAATAAAAAAAATGTTATTAATTTAAGTGGTGCGTGAAAATTTTTCAAAATGTGTAAGTGATACGCAGATATAAAAAGGTTGGAAACTCCTACTTAAAAAAAATTGGTTTTTTAACAATTTCTAGTATTCGAACTAGATGCAATCTCAATTCGTTCGGATAATCGAGGTTCTACAATATATGAAATTTAATTTTAAAAACTGTATTTATATTTGTATTAAACGTAACCTATACTAGGCAGTATATTTTTAATTTATTAAATTATTACCGTACCCTTGTATTAGGATTTGATTATTTTAATATTATTGAATCAACATTACCTCTATTCTGTCTGCATTTATAATCCTCGTATAGAAAATAAACACTTTCTGCTCAGTTACATATCACTCTTTCCACTTAAATTTGGGCAACAATATTTGAATTCTCTCTGAAATGTTTTTCGGAAAGCTTTTTTTATTTATTTCCTGTAATCAGAGTACATTTTATGATTAAAAATAGAACATGTTACTGATGATGACAATGACAATTTTGACAATACTATTATATTTTTTAGGAAACACCTAAAACAACCCTACTGACTTTAGCCATTGTTTAAAATTAGTATGAATATTTTAAAATTGTTTCTATGGTCTATTATAATTTGTAATGGTTTTTCAATGGTCATAAATTATCGTAATGACATGCCCTACTGTAAGCTAGGTAATCTAAGTAATGTTATTATTTATCATCTCTAGTATATTTTTGGTCAGTGCAATGTACTATATTCCAACCTAATGATATACAGTAGAATGCGTGAATTTACTGTGAAGCAGTGGTTCTCAATCTAAAGGGCACGCCCCCTAACGAGAACATTTTTAAACAGCAACGAAACACGAAAACGTTTTTTGATTATTTTGGTATTATTGAGACATTATTGAGACAATTGATTGGAACTAAGCAGTACTAACCTTCTCATTTATTTAGATTTATTTAATAATAATACATTTAAAATTTAATGTTTAAGAAAGTGAATATAATATAATTAGTTTTAATAATATTAAATTATAACAGTATTTTTTTCTTAACAAATAAATCCATTAAATATATAAAAAAAACTTCATTGATTTTCATATTATCATATTAATCCAATCACTAACATTGATGTTATACTTATATAACATGATATATATATATTAAAATATATAAATTCATATATTTATATATTAAACATAATTTAATCTTATTATTAGAGGGTAACATCATAAAATATTATAGGGGTATATACCTTAAGAGGTGAAGAACCCTTGCTGTATAAAATGCAGGTCCGTACTGGTCTACCTGGCAACAGGGCATATGCATGATGCACCCAAGAAATTTACGTTAACTTTATGATTATGGAGATATATTGACTACCATTATTTTTTATTAACATATACTAATCCGTTGGTTTTCAGAACTTCGCAATTGAAAAATGTTTATTTTTTTTTGTGTAGACAAATATGAATATGTTATACTTTACACAGATTTTTATCAAAAGTATGTTCCTAATATTTAGTGTTCTAAAAATACCACATTCCGTAATAGCGTACTAATATAAATAATAAAAAGCGAAATTTCAAACTTTTAGTCAAATATTTTAAATAGTTTATTATATATAATCAAATATTCAAAATGTATTCATTCACTAGCAATTTTAATTTATTGGTAATTGGTATTGTCCCTCTAGAATATAATAATATGATAATTCCTTATTTTTGTGGAAGTTACTAGTATTTTAATAAATATAATATATCTTATAGTAAAATATTTATTTATATATAAATGTAATATAGATAAATAAATTCGAGTAATACGAGTAATACATTGAAAAAAAAAAATATTGTTTATATATATTTTATATATGTCTATTTGATTTTAGTTTTATAAATTTACAATACATATTTATATATATTATATATATATAACCTTTGTATAACATTTAACATTTTATAGATATTAATTTAAGAGCCAGAAATGATACCTCTTATTTTTAAAAAAGGTTTGTTCTTTTGAAACTATACTAGTGGCAATGGTATTTCTTCGAATCTTTACAACAACCACACCATTATCCGATTATCTCCAGTACAAAAATCTTGATTTTGTCCAAGCTTATTACCAGAAAAGTTTTACTTAAAATGTATTTTACAAAATTATTTTGACCAAACAATTCGCCAATTTCTTTTTTTTTATTTGAGTTTTTAATAGATACTATTCAAATCAACAATTACAATTACAATTACAATTTTTTGTTAATTGTTTGAAATGTAAAGTTGAACATCAAAGAAGATCAAATTGACATCGAAGTCATAGAAGAACTTCCAATAAAATGTAATAGAACTGTAAAATGCATGTCAGGAAAATTTGTTCGAGATTAATACGTTATAGATGATATTGGAAATTGTCATGTAACAATATTTTATTATATATTAGATGTACTTTTGAAAAACATATAACCTTCGTTCACGAACGACTTTTTTTATAAACACCGCTATTCACAAATGTTTTATTATTGTGTTAGGAAGAATGCGTTTTTTTTATAGAAATGAAACTCGGAAACGTATTTCTATTCAAATTAGAAACCAGGAACGGGAAAGAGTTCCTATTTATGTGAAACTTGAACGAAAATTTCCATTCAAAAAAAAAATTAAATAAAAATAAAAGTAAACACATGTTATTTTTAACAATAATATTTTCTAAAATACATTAAATATAAACTACTAAATTTTAATCTCGATAATAAAGTTGAAATAAACTATTCTATAATCAGTGGTAAAAAATATATACTTATTTGGCCTCAATTGGAATCATTGATTACCGCTAATAAGACATAACATCCTATCCATGTTTTAATTATCTAAAATCTATAGATATGTATACAAAACACTTAATAATATTAAGTTAATATAATATTCTTAGAGCATATACAATATAATCTAAAAGGTTGAGACTCGTTTGCGCACAAAATTATGAACAATGGAAACCTGCTTATATGTACGGTTTTGGGTGTATAGGGTGTCTTAAAGTATAACGATTATTTTCAATCATGGTTTCCCATCAGTTATCATCTATCAGTAATAGGTATTTTATAATCGTGATTTCTGAGCTCATCAAGTGCATGAGCCGTGTGAGACAAGCTTTAATCTTTATTACTTTATTTCTAATCTAACACTATTTTTGTTAAATGTTTCCGACAATAACTGATAAGTCTTATAAGTTATAACTAATCTGTTATACATTTTCGTTTAGTCTCCGATTTTGGCGAAATAACGATGGACGCTTTTTATTTAACACAGAGAGAAAAACGTTGTATAGTGTTAAATAATTTTAAATTTCGAGAGTATAGGAAATTAAAAAATGGAAATTTCAATTATCGGTGTACTAATACATTTTGTAATGCTAGTGTAATTGTAAGCGACAATAGTGACCAAATTGTTGACCAATCTAAAAGTTTGGAGCATAATCATGAGGCATATTCAGATCAAATTATATCTAGAGAAATTATAAGAAGCTCATTGAAAAGAAAGGCAGAAAATGATCTACATACTCGTCCAAACAAATTAGTACGCCAAGAGTTAAAAAAAAGTGATGTGCTGAGAACATGGAACATGGTGATTTGAAGCTGATACGTCGTTCAATATATGAAAAAATCACTTTCCCACACTATCATCAAACTATGACGAGTCTTTAAAGCAACTTTTAGAAATGAAACAAACATTGTTATACAAAGGTAATCAATTTTATTTTTCAACCGATGATCTTATAATTCTTATAAATGATCTTATAATTGATCAGATAATTCTGTTATTTTATATACTTGTAAAAATAACTTGGAAGTGCTTTCTAATAATGAACACGTTTTTGGTGATGAAACTTCTACGTATGCGCCAAAATATTTCATTCAATTGTTAATAATTCATGTTTATACAAATTACAAGTATAATTATTTACCAGTAGTATATTGTTTTATAAAAAATAAACATGCATCAAAATATGTGTCTATGTGGAAAATATAATAATGAACTTGTCAATGCAGTTAGTAGGAAAAAACTTAAGTGTAAAAATATTTCATGCAGATTTTGAAAAAGCTGCACACAATGCTGTTCTTCAGAGTTTTCGGCAGTGTAAAATAGTTTGCTGTAAATTCCATTTAGGACAAAGTTGGTTCAGACGTTTGCAGAAAAATAAAAGTTTATTTAAAGAATACTCAAAAAATGATTCTGAAGTTGGAAGGTGGCTTAAATATTTTTTCGGTTTATCTTATTTAGACCCTAATGACGTTTCGGACGTATTTACTGAAATAATTTCAATAGCTCCATGTAACATAAGTATGGATTTTCCTGACTATATATTAAAAAATTATGTTGATGTTGATGCTGATTTTGAGACAGAATTATGGGCTAGTGAACCAGACAATAGCCCAAGAACAACGAACTGAGCTGAAAACTTTCACATGCATTTCAATAGTCAATTTTATACCCCCACCTTCATATTCACCAAATTATTCAAACACTTATGGAAATTCAAGTCGATACTGATTTAAAAATTAATACACTAAAAAGAAATAAAGGAAATACCCGTAGAAAAGAAGTATTAAAAAAACAAAATTATATGAAAAAAATATACTCTGATTATAAATCTAAAAAAGTTGATATTTTAACATATTTAATGCAAACGCGTACCAGTATATAAACATCAAAATTATTTTAATTATTTAATTATTTAACTTAATTGTCAACAAATTATTGCAATTGTAAATACAATTATTTTTAATCTAACAAATTGTAAATAACGATGGCTTGCTAAGGAATGCTAAATTAAATAACTCAAACAACATTTTGAAACCCGCCAGTCTATAACACCACAATATGATTATAGATAGAAAGTCCTAAGCCTTATAAAGGGTGAAGGAAAATGTTGTAGAGTATAATAATGTTCCACCATCGCTGTGCATTTAATGCATTTGCACGTTTTTTCTATATTTCCAAGCCTATTTGCATGTTTTTAGTACATAAATGCATGCATATTTAACACTTTTTTGGTCCTCAGCCTGGCTTATAACCAATTCGAAATTTGGAGGTAGGTACCCAGGTTATGTACACCCTATACGTGGATAAATTTCTTCGAAAAAGTTTCTATTGTTCGCAAATTGTGCGCAAACGAATCGTAAAAAATGTAAATGTGCGCAAACGGGTTGTAGCCGATCTAAAATAATAATATAAACTATGATTGCATAACCTAACAATATAAATAAACCAAGTCAATTTTCTTAAAAATTGAGACTCCATAAAAATTCCTGTTTTCCCACCACTTTTTGTTAGATTTTCCTTATGCTATCAATGACTATTTTAAATGGGCAAGAATTAAAATCTTATATTATTAAAGTACAATCTGTGTTTGATTGACTATCAGGAAAGGTTTTGAATTTAAAAAGTAGCTAATAACTTCTGGGTTAAAATTTTCCACAAAAGTAACATAATTGACAACCACTTACATCATAAAAAAAAATTAAAAAAAATGGCAATGCGTTATTTTTTTGAAGTTTTTGCAACAGGAATAAGAAACGGAAATGCGTATTTTTACAACAAGAACGAGGAACGGGAAGAGCTGCTTTTTAAAATAAATTTTCTCAACACTGATACTAGTCTAATGCGTTAACTCACAACCCAATAATTTGCGAATATTTGATTATAGATTTTCAAATTAAAATACGCTGCACTATATTTTAAATTCATTTGTTATGACGTATTTTCTTTTACTTATCATTGCACGTCTTTGTTGAAACTATTAGTGATAATGGATTATGTGTTAGAAATATGTTTTTGCAAGTTATAACAATGCGTTTATAGCATTAAATTAGATTATATCGTCGTTTTTCATTCTTATCGCATAAATAATAAAATTATTATACGTATACATATTGTCGTACGTATGTATAATCTGTACAGAGACTTATTTACACACACCTAATATATTATTTATTATAGCGTTCTTAGACTAATTATAACTTACATATATACCATACATAATAGGACTCGCCGAGTTGTTGGTAAAATAAAAATTGAATATCAAATTTCGTTAATAAAGCAACACGAGATTTTCAGTCACCAATCGCTGTTTGAACCAGTAGATCATTTTACTGCACGTAATAATAATAATGGTAATTGTTAATTGGTTTCTTTATTATAATCAACATCTAGCACTGTATTATCCGTCAGATAAATTTTTCGACATGTAAATATATTCAGTTCGATTTTAACCATCAAATTATACAATCACCAGGCTAACGATTTAAGTAAAAATATCAAAGGACTCCACGAGAAACTCAATAATCGACATAAGATAATAAGTCAACTAACAACTTGACAACTTGTATTTATCATCGATATAAAGGTACCAAATGAGATATGTACGCCAATTTGCTACGGATGGTATAGTAATAATATATGATAAAATATGGATATTTTGCTTCTTGGAATCATATCATAACAATTAAATCTTTCACCTAATTTATAAAACTCTGAATAAACAATACGACTTAAGTAGAAATGTACATTTGAATATTCTGAACAAGCTCTTCAACATTATCAACGGGTTAAATCGCAGTTTCTCTTTGTATTATATAGCTTAGTAAGATACTAGTTTTAAGTGTCTGAGTATAAAACCTCGTGTGCATACTTGGTTCTAAGTCTGTGTAATTTACTGCATACCTCATATTCATTTAAATACAATGGAAAACAATGATTATTCATCATTGTGATGAATTGTGATTGATAAATATAAACCATTACATTCAAAAAACGATTCTGTGCAAATATCAGAGAACCTAAATTACAATAAATCTTTATAATACATTATAATTATATGTATTGATTTGTTGTAATTTAGTTATAATTTAAGCTGTAAGGAATTAAAAGAAATACAAATTTTTTTTTTAATTTTAAAATTTTTATTATTAATTATTGATAATTTTTTATTTAATTAAAAAAAAAAAAATGTAGACCATCTTAAGCATGACTACATTTTATTTTTACCTAGTGTTAAGTGTTAAAAATTGTGTTGTACAACATTCTTATTTTGTTTTAAAATTTTAAATTTATGATATGTATACAGCAAATATAATATTGTAATAATGTTTATTATACAAACGTTATTAAGAGTAAAATAGGAACATTATTTGATAAAAAATTAAGTATTTATTTTAATTAAATACATTTTTTTTAGAATTTTTAAAATTTCTAAAAATGATAAATTTTTTTAATTTAATTTTCATTGTTAAAATTAATAGTGTAAATAAGTGCTTAAACAAAATACACTAAATAATAAAGTATATAAAATGTATTCTGCAGAATAGCTTTTATAGAAAAAACATTACTATAATAAAGCCTTCCTCATTTAGATAAAAATATCAACATAATTTAATGCGTTGTACGACGTACCTCGGTATGCGACAGAAACAAATTTTCATTAGCGTTTAATTTATTTTATATAATATTATTGTATTTAAAGTGATAATGATCAACAAATAGTTTTTGTAATTAAAATGTATCGAAGATAAAAATATAAGAATTTTAATGATTAGTATATATTATTATATGTTCAAGTTTCAAATTATATTAATAGAAAAAAAAGCCCAGTAACGTCAATGTACTTGATCTCCGTGATTCGATAATACTTGTAGTTCTAGATTTCGTTTTAGTATCGAAAGATCTTGTATATATTTAATATAAGTACGATATAATAAATATTATAAAATATGAAAAAAATTTAAGTAAGCACTAAATTTATAGTTCAGATAATGCGTTTAACGACTGACGTCACTATTTAAAATCCTCATATCGCGATAAGTCACGATTTTTTTACAGTCGTTTTATACTATGCAACATATTCGTACATAATAAATACTTTTTTTTTTTTTTTTTATTTGTTATAAGTAAATACACAATCTGTAAATTATATTTTTTTTACAATAAGCGTATGGGCGATATTAATATTAATGAGCGTGAGTTGACCGATAAAAGAAGTCACCCAGCGGTGACACTTTTTAGCTTGACTATTTATTATTTAATGGTTAATTTGACTGGCGAGATCTCTGCACCAACGGCGAGCCAGTCGTCTAGGAGGATTTCCAGGAATAATGTTTGAGTTGAGTTCTCTTATAAGAGGATTTGGATTGTTGATTAAGCGGGATCGGAATCGTTTGTAAAAGAAAGATGTAGTTTTGGATACGGTGTTAATGTGAAGATCGGAGTGTAAAGTGTGGTTGGAAACATAATAGGGTGCGCCCGTTATTAGGCGGAGCGAGGTAGACTGGAATGCTTGAATTTTTTTAATGTTTGATGGCTTGGCTGTTCCCCATACTTGTATGCCGTAAGACCAAATAGGAGTTAATAACATTTTGTATAGGTTTAATTTATTTTTTAGATTGATTTTTGAATTTTTATTTAGTAAAAAATAGAGGTTTCTACGTCTTTGGTTAAGTAATAGTCTCTTAATTTTTATATGGTGGGCCCAGGTGAGTCGCTTGTCAAGATACATACCCAAGTACCGGGCATTTGCAGTGATAGGAATTTGAGAGTTGTTTAAGGTTAATGGGGGAGAAATGCCTTTACGGAGAGTAAATGTTACGTGCGAGGATTTGGATGTGTTGATTTTGATTCTCCACTTGGTATACCAGGTGGATAGTAGATTAAGGTGGTTTTGAAGGTAGTTTGAAGCTGTGACTGGGTCAGTATGTGTGGTAAAGATAGCTTTGTCGTCAGCGAATTCGGCTACAGATGTATTAGAAGTGATTGGTTGGTCAGCTGAGAAAATGTTGTATAGGATCGGAGATAATATTGCGCCTTGGGGAACTCCCGCGAGAATTGGGGATAGTTCAGAAGTTTCGCTGCCTACTCGTGTAGTGAAGTGGCGATTTTCCAGGTAGGACTTGAGGAATAGGTAGTAAGGAGGAGGTAGTAGATTTTTTAATTTGAATAGGAGGCCAGAATGCCATACGCGATCGAACGCTTGAGCGACATCTAAGAACACTGTGGGGCAGTACATTTTTTTTTCCAGTGTTAGGGAGATAGTATCGACTAATCGGTGGATTTGATGGATAGTTGAATGGGAGTTACGGAATCCGAATTGGGTGTCGGGTAGTATGTGTTTTTCGTTGATAATAGGCATAATGCGTTTGAGGATAAGTTTTTCACAGAGTTTTGAAAAGAATGGTAAAAGACTGATAGGACGGTATGAGGAGGTATTTTCGATTGGTTTGTCGGGTTTAAGGAATAAGACAATAGTTGATAGTTTCCATTGTAGAGGGAAGTAAGAGAGTCTAAGAATTGAGTTCATTATGTATGTGAGGAGGATAATGGCTTTTTTAGGGAGTTGACGTGCTATTTCGGCGGTTATTAAATCGAAACCTGGAGATTTTTGAAGTGGAAATAATAGTATACATTGGGAGATATCATTTGGAGAGAAAGATTTAGGGGGCAAGTATACAGGAAGCGGAGTTGTTAAGAAGTCTTTAACTTCTTCTGTGAATTGTGGGTTAAAGATGTCAGGATGAGGTTGGAAGACAGAGGCTAAGTGAGTACGAAACAGTTCAACTTTTCCTAAGTCGGAAGTACACCAGGTATTATCATTATTTTTTAGAGGATATGAAGCGACTTTTTGTTTAAGGCAGTTACGAGTGGCTCTCCATAAGGATCCGTTTTTTGTTACGAGAGATGCGGTCCAAGAGGAAAAGGAATCGGATCTTATTTTGGATAGAGTGCGTTTGAGTTTAGCATTGAGATTGTTATATATTTGTTTATATGAAGGTAGTCTATTATTTTGCCAGACTGCACGAGCTCTCCTTTTTTGGACTATTAGGTCTCGTACGTAAGAAGGTAAATTAAGTGATTTTGGTTTTACAGGGATGGGAGTGGAGGCATTCCACGCTGAGTGTTGTATTACAGAAGTCAGGTTTTCGACCGCATCTTCTATATCTTCTGGGGATTTTAATTTAATTTTTAGATTGATTTGTTTTTGTATATCGTCTTGGAATTTTTTCCAATTCATAATGCCATTGATAAGAGACGATTTTGCTGGGCGGATGGGAGGAGTTGCGTCGATGGTTAAAAGTACTGGAGAATGATCTGAGCATGGGCTAAGTAGATTATCTATTAAGGAGTATAGCTGTTTTGGTATGTTAGTTATAAAGGTTTCTAAGATATCGGGTTTTTTTTGGGGAGAGGTAGGCCAGTAGGTAGGATTTGGGGGACTTATTATTGAATATGATTTTTTATTAATAGTTTTATACAAAGAAACGCCTTTTGGGTTGTTTGATCTACAGCCCCATACTTTATTTTTTGCGTTTAGATCTCCTCCAACTATGAAGTAATGGCCGAGGGCGATAAAAAATTGTTCGTATTGGGTGAGGTTGATTTTGTGCTTCGGGGGGCAGTAAACAGAAGCTATTGTGATTGGGATGTGTTTAATTATTAATTTTATTATAGCAGCTTGTATGTATTCTTCTTGTATTGGGGGTTCTTGTTGGAACTGAAGAGAGGATTTTATGATTATTGCGGCCCCAGCGTGGGCAGTATCGTCGGGATGTGGAGTGGAGATGATGTGGTAACCTGGGATTGAGAATTTTGTTCGGGCGGTGAAATGAGTTTCAGCTATTAGAGCAATGTCTATCCGTTTCTCGTGTAGTGTTGTAACTAGTTCATTTTTATGTTTTTGAAGACCGTTTGAGTTCCAAAGGAGTATGACTAAGGATTGTGATGTATAGGAGTTATTTTGCATTGGAGATAAGTTGATCGAGGACAGTTGTTAATAATGACATTAATGGATTTAATAGTGATTTGAATTCATTTAGGAAATTAGTAAGAAGTGAATACTCAGTTTGAGTTGGTGGGGAGGAGTTTGAATTAGAGGTTGCATTAGCATATGAGGGGGGTGTAAAAGAATGATTATTTTCGGAGGTCACCTGCTTAGTAGACTTAATTTGTACATTATTTGGGTCACTTGAGCTATTTAAATTATTTTTGTTAATTATATTATTAGTACTATTTATGTATTTACGGTTTTGATTTGGCTGATTGGATTGACGGAGTTGTTGAAGTTGTTTGTGGATCCGGCAGCCTCTGTAATTGGCCGGGTGGTCACCATTGCAGAGGGCACATTTGGCGGGAGTGTCTCGTGGTTTCTTGCATATATTTGAGGGATGATCGTCCCCACATCGGACGCATCTGGATGGATAGGCACAGTATTTTTTTGTGTGCCCATATTCTTGACAATTTTGACACTGAATTATTTCTCGATGTTTGTGTGGTTCTTCGATTTTTATTTTGGTGTAAAGTAATCGGTCAATTTTAAAAATATCCGTGTTTATAGGAGAGGGTTCTAAGTCTACGAAAAATATAGGCATTGGTGTTTTGGTTTGCTTGTGGATAACGTTGGATACTTGTCTGACCGAGAATCCGATTTCGTTAAGTGCTTCTGTAATGTCGGTGGTTGAAGTTGTTGAGTGAAGGTTACGGATTACAATTCTAAAAGCTTTGTCTTCTTTAGCTTGGTATGTGTGGTACTCGGCTTTGTTGTTTTTGAGGAATTCAATAATTTTACGGTAGGCAGTTGACTTTTCGACTTGGATTTTTAAATTTGTTGATGAGGATTTGAACAAAAATTTGTCGGGAGAAACTAATTTTAAGATTTCGTCTTTTACGTTTGTGAAGTTTTCGACGCCTCTGACAAAAATGGGTGGAGGAAGAGGTTCTCGGTTTTTTTGAGCGAGCTCGTGATCAGTATTATTATCAGGCATAAATGTTTCGTTTGTATGTGTTGTTTTACTAGTATTTGGTTCTTGAATCTCAAGCGCGGCAAATCTGTTTGATGATACGAATAAGGGTTTTGTTTTTTTGTGTTCAGGTGAGCTAACAGTAGTTGTAGACAGATTTCGTTTATTCGATTTAATAGAAGTAAAGCTTTGTTCGTTTTCGTCATTATCGTTGAATACTGTATCACTTGAATTGCTTATTGAACGGTTATTTGATTGTGTTGGTTTCGTATTTTTGTTTACAATGCGATTATTGACAATCTTAATTATAGGTACAATTTTATCATTATTTGATTGCGAGCCGATCGGCATGATGCTATTAAATATCTAATCAGAGTCCAAAGGTCACCGCGGGCGGCGATGCCTCGGAGAAGCGATATAATAGTGTATATCATACACTGTGTGTAGTAATTATGGTATTTACTTTTTTAATTTTTTCTCGAAGAGGATTTGTAAAAATATCCGGGACGCGGTGGTTTGATATGTAAAAAAAAAAACTGAATTGATTGGTAGTAAGCTCGACTAATTCTGAAAGAATTAAGGTAATTTACTTTGAACATGAGAGAAGACAAAAGAAAAACGCGTGCGTTCAGTTTGGCTGTTCACGCAAGAGTGAATAAATACTTACATTATTTTACCATACCAAAATACTATTATTTGTGTCACACGTACTCGAGTATAATATATTAAATAATACTTTCTGACATCGTCGACTGAACGTAATGGAAACGTAGTCTAGTAATCAGCATATCATATTCGTCATAAATTATGACTCATAATTAATAATAATAGTGAACTTCATTAAATGTATCTGTATAACTTTTTTTTTCTTACAAATCCGATTTTTCATTTACTCCATGATTACAGTCACGTATCTATTATCAATCTAAACAAATTGTAAAATATTAGTACATCAGTATATTTTTTATTCTCATGACTTACATATTGAAAAACATAAATATTCTTTTACTAGCAAATGAAAGCCACCAATACTTTTAACTTGTAATCATTAGATACAGTTTAGACAGTCTAAATATCTTATCTAAAATACATAAAATATGTGTAAAATGAGATGGCAAATTAAACCAATTCTATTATAATTTATCGGTGTCGGCACCGATGCGGTCAGGACATTTGCGGTCGGCACCTTTTTCGTGACATTTGTGGTCAATTTATTTATATTTACCTGACTATAAAATGTATGGTTGATTATTATAAAAAATGCACATATATATTAATGATATTTGTCATTCACAATTCCCAATTCACAATTTACAACCTTTATCTAATTTTTCAATAATAGCTATTTTTTTTTTAAGCATTTAACTAAATCGTTATCTATTTCATACTCTACTAATTTTTTTTTAATTCTTTCGTCAATTGTATGTACATATTTTTTCTCCTTTTACCTTCCACATTTAATATAATTTAAACACTAAAACAATGTAATACTGACAAATCGAACTGTACCAAGATAATATAATATAATAATAAATTGTACAGATAATATATAAGGCGATAATTATATCGAATATCCATAATCAACCAAATCGGTATATCCAGTATAAATAATAATAATAAACTTTTTAAACACATTATCATAGTATAACATATATGTTATGTTAATATATGTTTCGGCATGTGCCGACCGCAAATGTCCCGGAACTGACATTATTTAATAAGAAAAAGATTTTCCTATTATAACAATGTTTTCAACATCACATGTTTAAATTGTTCTATCCAGGATACTATACATTATAAAAATACACATTTGCCATCTACTTTCTAAAACAAAATTGTACAATACTAATATTACTTAATTTGTTAATGATTGCTGACTATATAAATAAGTCATTTTTAGATGGGAGAGGTATTGCACCCCAGATAATTCTTAGTAAATTGTGATATTCATGGGACTCTAAATAAATGTCTTAAATTTATATTTAAATATTTAAATGTATAATCCAATATTTGGGGATAAACTATGTCATCTGCATCATTGCCTAACGGTTGTTCCAAGTGACATGTGTATTGCTGATTCAAAGGGAAAAAAAGGGGTAAAATATGTATATATATATGTATATATATATATATATATATGTATATATATATTAGATTTGTGAGAGATTGATAAAAATAAATGTTAAGAATAATAATAATAATATATATGTATATAAATATAATAATGTGAGAATATGATAAAAATATTACAGTGTCTTATCTAAAAAACATAATCAGAATGTTAAGAAGGTATATATAATTTTTTAAAACTGACATTCTTCAAATAACAAATTAATTGATTAAATCATAACAACACAGCTTACCACAGAAAAAAAAAATTATATTAATATTGTTTACATGAGGTGACCGGGTCGTGGCATTGAACATTAATATTTTTATTCTGGTATAGAATAATTAAAATAATATAAGAATTATTATCGGAAGAAAACTTTACATATATATATATATATATATAATATAAACGTACAACATTTTATTTTTTATTTAAATGGTACAAATTAATTTAAAATGTTTGTATAATTATTTTATTGATACGTGATAGTCATTAAAATTCAAGATTGATTGATTTATAAAAACTAAGCTACCATAAGATAATCAAAAAAAATACCAATATAAATGATAAGACATGTTTTATTTATTAACATTATATTAATAAACAGAAACTACTGTATTTGTAACCTATAATTATTTACCAATATATTTGTATAAATAACTGAATGGTCACAATAATATATAATAGTTTAAAATATGATATAAATATATTTTCCATATACAAATATAAATTAGAGTTGAGCGAAAAGACTGAAGCAGTAGAATGCAATTTAAATTTAAAATCTATCTTAAAAACAAGAAGACAGAATATTAAGAGTATTTAAGTTCTAAAGTCTTTTTAACACATGAATCTAACTAGTCCTTAGTAATTGCATTATTATAATATATACCTCACCCAACCCTTTATACCATCATAACAATAAATTTATTATAACCGTCTTTATTTCTTTTCAGATCTATGATCACATTACAAATCAACTTAACTGAAAAAATTTATATCTTTAGGTACTATTGGATTCAAAAGAGGATTTTTTTTTTTTTGGACGAAAACGATTTTAATCCCAAACTTTACATTATAGTTCATCAAACGATAGGACTAAATTTATTGAAATTTAAATCTTTTGAAACTTTTATTCCATATTTTAAAAACGGTTTTATTAGCATTTAATAAAAATTGCACCTCTACGATTAATATTTTAGAGTTGGGACGAAAAAAAATTAATATAATCAAAAATTTGTAACTCGTAAATTATGGTGAATTTTTGTAAATCTCCGTCAGTTTTTTTTCAATTATTTAAAAAAACTAATGAGAAATTAAAAAAATAACCCCTGAATATGTTATAATAAATTGTCTACATAATACAATTCTTATCAAAAACTATTACTTTTTTGATAATCAGAATTATCATTTTTCTTGAAATTACATAGACGCAAACAGTGGCGTAATTTAGTTAACAATTTTGGTGTTGCAAAAAAAAAAAAAATATTAAAATTAAATAAATAAGTATATTCAACAAGTGTTATTATTTATATTATAATTTACAATATTTTTATTTTAAACTTAATTTTCGGCTATTCACAGAGGAATTATTGTTGAATTCATCAATGACTTCTTCTTTATTGACATTTCCTTTTTTTTCAATTTGTAATGTACCAAGATTACTTAATCTTTCTTGACCCATTGTAGTCCTCAGATAAGTTTTAAGTCTTTTTAGACATGAAAATGATTTTTCACAGCTGGCAGTTGTAGGGGGTATAGTAAGAAATATACGAATAATTGATGTTAAAATCGGAAATCCATTTTGAAAATTATCATTCTTAATAAACTCTATTTTCTTAACCATAATACTGGTTATATCTATGTTGGAGTACTTCAACTTAAACATTCTTTGATATTCTCTAAATATTTTTTGGTGTTGCAAAACGATACCTTTGCAACAGCTGAAAATTGTTCGGTGTCGCATGTGCGACACTTGCGAAACCTCAATTACGCCACTGGACACAAAAAAAAAATTATAGTAAGACACATAGAATCTGAAATGTATTATAATCGCCATGATTTTATTATTTCAGCACACGGATATACAAATTCAGAAATATTTCGATATACACAATTGAAAAATCTTAACTGTATTTTACGATACATTTATAAACACAAAACTAAAAGTAAATTAACACTTTAACACATTTTCGTAATATTGAGAATATAACTTTTATTTTGAACCAAAAAATAAAACGTATAAAACTTACGAAAAATATTAAAATTTATAAATTACTACTGAATATTTAATTATGAACGTTAAAAATTTTCTTATAAGAACATGCCATTTAAAATAAAATAAATAGGTACGAAAGTCATATGTTTTTCTTTGTTTAAAAATGTGTTTATTCTTATTGTTAGTATTATGTAATTTTAAGTCTATTGATATATTTATTATAATTATTTATAGCTTAACTTTTTTTTTATGTAAAAACTTTCGTATTACAGTACGATCGTATTTCTATGTTTATTTTATTTAAAAATATATTATCTAATTGCATCATAAATTATTAATAAAGTCAATAAAAATTATCTTCAATGAAAATTAAAAAATTACAATCCGTATTATAAATGTATGATGAAATTATAAAGAAATTTACTACTTTATCTACACAATAAAATAGTAAGCTTTGTTGAGTTATGAAACGTATTGTTTAATATGCTATATGTAATGAACCTATGTGTACCCTTATTGATTTAGTTAAATTATTCACATAAGCTTGCAATAGCAACTATAAATATTGTATGAAATGACATAACTATATTAACATAACTAAAAAAATGCAATACAACCATTATAGAAAGTGTTGTAGAACTGCATTATCTATTTTGTATAGTAAAGGTTTACTATTTATTGAAAATTATGTTACTGAAGTTTGTCATATTTATTGGTCGTTAATTTTCCATAAATTTACCACAACATGTTTTTATAAAATATTAGATAGCATACTAATATTAATAAACACTCATCTTGTGGTTCAAGTGATTAATCCAAAATGGTATTTCCCTCTGCTATATTATCAACTTATCTTCCACATGTAAAAGTATGTTTTTGTAGTAATTTGATTAATTCGATTTACTTTTAAATCTAGTAAAAAAACACTAAATTAAACATAATAGCAAAAAACAGAATTATTAACTTTTTGAAATAAAAATATATGATAGTTCAATATACCTATAGTTTAAATTACGCATAGATATCAAACAGTGCCGAAACTACAATTTTGAGGCTCCGGTTCAAAAATATTTTAGAGGCCCTTTTAGTTTTTACTGTAGCATTTGTGGGAATAGAGGGGGGAAGTTTAGCCACCAAATTTACCATAAGGGAAAAATGTAAAATTTAGTGACAATGAAGCATTGTAAAATGTTATATTTGACGCTACAGAACTCGCAAAATAAATAAATTTAGAACCTTTTATTGTACGTTTTTTTTTTTTTTTAAGTTAAGATTCGAGCACGTGTTCAAAGTAATTTCAGTAATGAGAATGTAGCATATTAGTAAATTTTCTAGATGTACTAATTAAGTACAATATATAAAACTTTATTTATAATTAAATTCAGATTATATAATGATAATAAAAAAATGTAATGAATGTTTTGAGACATAAAAAAATGTTTGGACAACTCTATTAAATGCTCAGTCAAGTGTGCTCATTAGCATTAATGGGCGGCTTCTTGTTCAAAATGTTGTGTTAATAATTAATTGATCACATAATCTGAATGTGCTACTTTTATATTTCTAAATGTAAAATAAATTTATAGTTTTTTTTTTTTTTTTTAGATATTAATATATGACAAATTAAATTTATTTTAATTAAGATTTGTTTTTTTCTAATAACAACTATATTTATTTATTTTTTTATTTATTTGAAGTAAATGTATAGTAGCTTAAATGGCAGAAAATTTTAAAATTGCACCGGGTGCCGAGCGGCAAAATACCTAAGACTGGGATCTGACGTCCTTTCTGTATTCGTCATATACAATCTATATATATATATATATATATATATATACATATTATCATTATAGTGATCTATCATTTATAGATAGAACACTTATATTCTATAGTGTTATGATTAATTAAATTATTTACTATATGATATATTAAAAATAACTTCGGTTTCATTTGGTACTGATATAATTTTAGGAGTATAATTAAAAGGGTACCAAAACTCATTGTAAATAAGGGAAAAATATTATACAGTTCAAACAAAAACTAAAATGCAATAATTGTTCCGTTGCTTAAAACCCAACCTTCTTTAATCTTTATATTATATTTCATACTTTAATTTTTTATGTTAGAAAAATGAACCAAAAATAGTTTTTTATTTTATGTTTTATTGAGTTAATAAGCGTTTAATACTTTAATCTAATAAAAAAATACTTTTTAATTTATTAATTAGTATACTATAATAAACAGGCTTCGATTTTACATCTATTTTAAGAAACTAGAACCAGTTATAATTTACATATTATTCATACACCTATAATAAGCAATAACCAGTTTAATTTTAATCAACATCCTTTAATAGAATGTTATATTGAGTAAAGGTATTTTTAAAATATAGAATGGCAGAAATAAAAAATTGAGAAAGTGTTTTCTTAAACTTAAATTTATTTATTTATTACACCTTTAGTAAATATATTACATACATCGTATGTAGTACATACACAATTACATACATTTAAATATTTTTAAGGGTAAGTTAAAATAATACAAACTGAATTATCATTTTAATTACCTGCTTTTAAGTATATAATAATTAGGTAAGTATGAACAGCAAATTTTGTTTTAATACTAAAATAAATTCTTCAAACCTGCCACTAAAGACACGTATCTATAGTGGTTGCACATAAATTCTCCACTGATTACATAATGTATTTAAAATTAAAATAAACAAACAACGGAATTCAATAATAACAACAAATATTTATTTTAAAATTCAACATTATTGTTTATTCTTGAGAAAAAATGGAAAATTTGATAAAACTGCAAAAAATATAATTAAAATTCAATAATATATATTTGAAATAGGTACCTATTATTGATGATATTTTTAGAAAATTGAAGCTATTTTATGGATTACTGTTTGATTATAAATAAGAAATATATACTTATATTTAGTGTAGGTGTAATAAAATGTTTATTCTATAATCAATGTCAGTGGCAGATCCACAGAGAACTGTGGATCAGGCTATTTCAAGATACTACTTATTAGGGGTGAAACTAGATTATAAATACTTTTGTATATACTTTGTAACAAAAAAACACAATGATAATAAAATATGTGTTTTTAAATTTATTTATAAATATAAAATAAAAATATATTTAAAAATTATTCATAATATCATTGAAAATATTAACATTATTTATATTTATGGAAAATTCTGTCTTGCATGAGATTCGGGATTAGAGATGTGGAATTTACTCGTAAAAAAATGTCGGTAAATTTACCGGTAAAATTTACATAAATTTACGTAAAACTCAGTAAATTGGTAAATTTTGAAAATCAAAATTTTAGGAGTAATTTTTTTTCAATTTTCAAATAATGCTTAAATACTAAATTTCTTACCTTCTTCAAGTTTTTATGAACTACTCAAATGTTGGAAGAATATTTATTTAAGAAAAGTTGTCCAATGTATACTTTGGTACTTTTGTATATTCTTTTTTTATATGTATTGCTATTCTGGTGACATTTTCCTTGTATGGTTTGTTACAATACTCATATTTACATAGATACTTGTCACCATGTTTTATGTAGCATTTATTTTTTATTACTTTTGGTTTCATCTTTGTTATATTGACTTGTTTTATTATAAAATAATTTTCAAAAAATATATTTATATAAATAATATAATTCACATAAATTGCAATAAGACGTAATAACACTAAAAACACTGATAAGTGATAACCGACAATTAATTTTAAATCTAGGGAATAAACAACGACAATATTAATCATGCTTATTCTTGCATGTTTATTACAGTAAGTGTGTTGTGTGAAACAACTAACAGTCACATAGAACAAGTAACGGCAGAACGAGAATATGGTCAGTGTTTACTTTTAAATTAATGTATAAATAGATAATAAACTAAAATATAGTGTTTGCATTTTATTGACGTATTCACGTATTGGATACACTGGCTTTGGGTAAAACCATTGATTATAAACACTAGTATTTATAATAATCTATGATAAAATTTATCCCCCTTGTAAAAACATTGGAAATGAGAGGTCACTCAATTTTTTTCAACGGTAAAAAAAATTTACCAGGTAAAAAAATACACGGTAAAATTTACATAAATTTCTTTTACCCGTAAATTTTACCGGGTAAATTTACCGAGCTCACATCTCTATTCGGGATAGAGGTGTTTCACTGTATTATACAATTCAACCAGTGGCATTATTTTCACAGGGGTGATAATTGGGGAATTTGACCCAGTATAGTATTAACTTCAACCTGGAATCGGTACACATAAAAACTTAAAAAATAAGAAATCTTTAAATGGCCAATTTTGTCAACAAATATTAACTGTGAGTCAGCTAACCTGAATCTTTTTAGATTAAGGCCGTCTACACACGAAGCAATTCAAAATAAACTAAACGCGTTTGTGATTTAAATTACTATTTCGATTACTAACGCGTTGGTGGCTCAGATCCACACACGATCATATTGAAATGCGACCGAAGTCACCAGTTTATTCTGTTTCGTTATGGAAGGAATGCCTGTTCGTTATTTTTCAGTACTATGAATGATGGAGAAATGATGGTTGTATATTATTATTACGAGTACCATACCAAAAGAAATAAAAAACGAAATTGATTTAGGTATCATCCATACATCGAAAGACATTTTCAACATCAACTATTTGTTGCTGCACAAGGTTAGGTTAAGTAACCTAACCATGCTAAATTTTTATGCTTTTACCGCATGTCTAAAGAAAGTTTCTAATTTCCCCTGCTAATCACGAGAAAAGATTTTTTGAAAAAAAGATATTCATTTTTAATACTTGGGGAAAATTAAATAGGCGAAAATAATATTTTAAAAAATCACACAATTTGACGAGACACAACTTGAAAGTGACTCGACAGTTGAATCACTTGGAACCAATCACTAACGCGTTAGTAACTGGTTAGTAACCAGTAGCGCCGTCTATTGTGTTCCAATAATTAACATGCGTTGTGACTCAAAGCGGACTGGTTAGTGATTTTCGTCAGTAATTAGTTTCTTTTGAATAGCTCCGTGTGTAGATGGCCTAACTCGTGAACAATGGTATCGATAAACTTATAATTATATTTCTCATTGATTAACTCATTCTAACACTCATTATACAACTAAGATAATTAATTGCCTATACTTTTTAATCCAAGGAAGACATATGTTTAATAATGTGTACCTACTGCAATGTAATGAATAATGTAATGTAATAAATATAATGTTATGTATAATAAATTTATTTTTTAACTACAATTTTAATGTACCCAAATTGACAAATAAATAATAATATAATTTCTGTAACTAGATTCCCAATTATATACATTTAAAATTACTAAAATTAATTACATTTTTTGGAAGTAGGTAATAGTTAATTTTTAGTTACCTAGTTATATTAGTTATTAGTTATATTTTATCATTTGTCAACTGTGGATTCACTTATAATCATCTTTATGATAAACTATTGCAATTAGCTAAGCGTATTGATTCGAGAGAAACGTATGATACCTACAAACCTACAGAGAAAATGCTTTGAAAAAACTTACGATTATAAATAGCACAAATTAAAAAATGAAAGCCATGAAATTAAATATATTATAAACTTATTTTCGAAACAAAATCAATATTTAATAATACATTAACATTATATAATTATTAACTGAAACAGCGGTATTATTAAACAGTTTTGTATACATATATATTAATACAAATGGAAGGTTTTTGATCGGAAGTTGTCGAATTGGTTCGTTTGAACAGTATGTCGAATTGGTTCCCGTGGTTTCCCGGGGGACAAGTTGTAATTTTACAAAATCTTATAACAAAAAGAAAACAACAATTTTTACAGCACAAATTCAAGCCGTCTATTTTTAAAATTGGCAACAATATCAATAATATGATCTATTTGATCTAGAATATCTATTTTATAATAAACATTATTTAGACACATAATGCTGAAAGTCTATCTTCAGTTATCATTGAACGATGCCAGATTTTAGTCTCCGAAGTGTGGAGAAACTCCTTTTAGTAGAGGCAACACTAACTGGTAGAGTTTATAATACTTGCAATAATTCTTATCAATATTCTTGGTATTGCCGTAGTCCGTACAGAAATGTGTGCTATGCAATTTATATTTTGAACATTATAAAATAATAATATCATAGTATATTATATATTAATATAGTTTATTTATAGCATAATTGGTTCTTCATAATATAGATAGTAGGTACATGGTATACACCGTCATACCACTATTGCTCTAACTACATACTTGTGCGTGTCCATATTATAATATGCATTTTTTGTTAATAATTAAATATAATAAAATAATTATAATAATAATAATAATTAAATAAATATAATTTTTTTTATAAATACGGTATGGGCTTGGGGGAGGACTGCGGCCCCAAGGGCCCCCCCCCTTGGAGCCACCCCTGGTATGCTTCAGAAATCGGACAACTTCTGAAACTAATTTTTGGACTGTCATTTTTATCACCTGAAGACGTCAAAAATTGTTATTATAATGATTTGATGGAATTAAAACCATGCTGCCCAAAATTAGATAATTTTTTGACTACATTTATTAGTTTACATAGTAAGACAGTATATTTTCATAGAAAATTTGGGCTAGATTTAATAAAAATATTGATAGACAGGGCCGTACTACCGCTTAGGCTGTTTAGGTTATAGCCTAGGGCAGCAAATTTAAAAATCGAAACGAAAAGCAAATTTTTTATGGTGTGACGCAAAAATTACGTTGAGATATTATTTTTAAATATAAAATATAAAAAAAATGCTATTTGGACACAGTACGATGTGAAACAATATCGAGACCTATTTAGTATTCAAAATTAACCGCAACTGAAATTGAGTATATATTATAATTTATTTTATTATTAATATTATTTTAGCATATAAATATATTTTAACTTAATTTTGTTTATTCTATATAATAAAACAAGTACATTTTATATTTTTCGTCGTAAATTTCATAATTTTTATAATGTACAATAGTCATATCAAACACGAGACACAAGGGCCGTATACTGCCCACGGCTATCAATTTTAATGATCAAAATAAAAAAATAAAAAAATAAAAAAATATTAATGTCATGTCACAACTATCATCATTTCTTAGAGGATGTTATATTTAGTGTACGTTATTATGTCTAATATTTGATAAACTATAATCAAATAAGTTTTATTTGTACATACATTAATAATATAAAAAATTGTTTTCGTTCAATTTTTATGCGCAACCTGCGTAGTTAACTATTTAATATATTTAGCCTACTTGTGTATATTTGTACATTTAGAAATATGCTAGTAGTAATATTATCTTATACTACAATGATAAACACAACTTCACATCATATAAGTTCAATAACTAAAAAAATAACAAGGTAAAATATTGACAAGCCATATATTTAATTAAAAATACTGTTACATACATTACAATGTATAGATCTTCCTGATACTTACACAAATTATTGGCTCCAATCGTAAAAAACGTAGAGGACATAAGAAAAAGAAACCGGATGGGCCTCGCTCTGCTGTACAGTTAGGGGTGGAGTGCACCTCGTTTATAGGATAGGTCATTATTATAATGGATTTGTTAAATTTGAATGCAATGATAGATATCATTGTATACGAATAACGATTCTGAACGGAGTTCATATGTTTGTCTAGGATATAATACATTGTTATTTATAAACATTGTAAAAAGTATATTTTATTTTGAAACGATAAATATATTTTTCAATTAGGATGGGTTGGCAGTTGCATACAGTGATATAGTTTGTCAGTCTAGAACATTCTACATTATATTATATTTTACATGTAATTTTATGTCAATATTCGCTGTTCAAACGCTTATAAAAAAAAATTGTGCCTATGGATTTTAATAATTTTTGAATGACATTAAGAAATACTTCTGTGGAATCTTCGATTAAATTTTCAAGTATTTTGTAGTAGCCAAATTTTTTTTATCACCGATTATAAAAATAAAATTTAAAAAAATCGAATATTTTAAATGCCTATAAGTGGCTTAAAAATCAATATAATATTTTGAAAAAAATATTGCATAAAAGAAATACCAATCTTAACAGCTGGTAGAAATTTCAAAAATCTGCGACTTATACTTTTTGAATTATAACAAATATTTAAAATCGTCTGAGAATAAATCCCTATTTTATGCAATTTCGTAAATATTGAAATTTCAAACAGTCACAAAATTTTTTCCTCTAATTCCGGTAGAAATTTTTTTAAAGATTTTTGAAGAGTAGCTTATAGATAACCTAGTGTTAAAATTTTGAACCTTAAGTATGAACAGAAAAAATTTTATGAATTTTTATCAACAAAATAACTTGCAAATTATCGTGATTTTTACATATTTCGTATAAATTGGAACTTTGAGCACTTATAAAAAAAAGTTGTGACTTACGATTTTAGATTTTTTTTTATCAGTTAAGGAACAACTTATAAGAAACCTTGTATTAAATTTTCAAGATTTTCTGGGCAACCAAAAAAATTTTATCGTTATTTAAAAAAAAAATACTTAAAAAAATTGAAAATTTCAATTGTCTATAAATAGCTTAATAAAAGTCAAAATACTTTGAAAATTTAATGGTGTATAGAGAACGCTAATCTAAACATTTGGTGAAAATTTCAAGTATTTACATCGATTAGTTTTTGAGTAATAGCAAAATAAAAAATTTGATTATGTTGAAAACTGGTTTTGCGTAAAAACTCCCGTTTTTCCCAAATTTTTTTATGGTTTTTCCCGTCGCATTTAAAAAATATTGGAAATTTTTTACTTTTGACCCCCCAAAGTACCAAATAGATTCACTTTCCTTTCAGAAAAGTTGCTACATAAGGCAATCGAAGCATTTTTACTGCCCCAAATCGTGTCAACAGACACAAAAATAAAAAAAAAATAAAAAAATAAAAAAAAAACACACATCATTGTAAAACCAATAGATTCCATCACTCCGTTCAGAATCTAAAAAATAGCTAACCTGACCAATTACTCATAAATATGGCGTTCTATCCAAGCGTCCATTAGGCATTTCAATCCATTAACGGGTTTTTATTTAACAGATTTAACCGTGTATTACATAATTTACAACGTGTAATTAAACCTTAAAGATAATAAGTAAACATTTTTCCTATTCACTTTTCCGGATACTTAATACGCACATTAATTCTGTGCAATGAACTTCTCGTTTTCATTTGTCTTCAAGTGTTTGTAAGAATTCGTTTTCAAAAATGAATAATACGCGAAGCCCAACGTTATAACGGTTACCGCCGTAACCAATCATAACTTAGAACGGTCGACCGGGAAGCATAGACAACAGATGGAACGACGCGTCACGAACGATGGCGGCGGCGCCAGTGTGTACAGATGCTCTGACGTAAAACTACCGATTTCCGTCCGCCATGCCCCTTTGTATTATACACCATTTCACTTTTTTCCTTTGGTGTGTTTTATTTTATTTTTTGTTCTTTTTGTGTGCACCGTAATCATTACGACCCACCGCCGACTCACCTACACAATTAAAATGGCGGAACGTTATCAACACAACAGAAGATGTCATTGACGCTTTTTATTGTTTACGATGCGTAATCCAATTGAATAATTTTGTCCGGAATCCGTCAACCACACCGCGCAATCTGCGTATGTCTTGTCCCAAGTGTCCGGTTTTTCGACGACAGCTTGGATACGATGTGTGCGCGTTTCAAGTGTCTCGATTTCTCGCCGCTAAACGGTCCCGTGGAGGCACCAACTGTCTCGGTTATTGTTGTTTGCGCGTAACCGAATGCGCCGTTGACGACGCATGACTGAGCTGTTTCACGAAGTTTCTCAGATCCGTTTTGCAAGTTAATGTTAAAAAGGTTAGTACTCTCTACCGTGTAAATAATATATCCGCCCTTCCGTAAAATGGTGTACTTCGCGTTGTATGTGTCTACGGTCGGAATGTCCGTGGGTGTTTATGGACAATGTTGTTGTTTTCAGGTATAATGACAATCTTCAGCCAATAAGATTGGTAACAGACCATCTAACCGAGCGGCTGAATCTCGAGGGTGCATTAACGTTGCCGATTGCCAGCCCAAGTTCAGTGGATTTAGAACCCAAACCGGTGAAGCCAACCAAAAAGAACAGGCTGTCGACCGGATCACAGAATATTCGGCTTGCGGCCAAAAAAAATCACCAGAATGACGTGACAACGATGAGTAATAATCTCATGTTTCGAAGCATGTTTTTTATGAACGAAGAAGCTAGACATTTCTTGGCGCCGCCTATACAATTGTCTACAACTGATGGAGAATATTTCACTCGTAAGACTGGAAATCCAAATTTGAATACGCATCATCAACAGCAACAGCAGCAGGCAGTTGCAGCTCTTGCAAATCACGACTCGAGTTCTAGTGTTGAAAAACCTTTACAAGTAATATTATATTTTTATTCGCTTAAAATTTATCAACTAATTGTTATGTTTATATTAGCCTCCTAAAGCTCGCCCTCACGGTTGTGAAGAGTGTGGAAAAACCTTTTTAATGAAACATCATTTGTCAACACATATGAGAGGTCATACTGGTGAGCGACCACATATTTGTCCTGAATGTGGTAAGACGTTTGCACTTAAACACTGTTTAAGCACACATTTGTTGTTGCACAGCTCTGAACGACCTTACAAATGTTTGGAGTGCAATAAAAGTTTTACCTTAAAACATCATTTGGTTAGTATTTTTATTAAAAATATACAATTTATTTAATGTTTCAAATATTCACAATTTTGAATTTAGGTAAGTCATGAAAGAGTACATACACGAGATAGACCATTCGAGTGTCCGGAATGTCGTCGTAGATTTCCCCAGAAACGCCACTTGACTACTCATATTAAATTCCATTCGGGAGAACGACCATATTCTTGTTCAGTAAGTGTTATTTGTTTAAACTTTTGAGGTTTCTTAATGATATTCTGAGCTACAATATTTGTTAACCTAGGTTTGTGGTGAGACATTCTCACGTGAAGAACATCTAGTCATGCATTCTAGATTTCATGGAGGAACACAACCATTTGTGTGCCCAGATTGTGGAGCTGCATTCTTGCGTAAATTTGAATTGGTAAATCATGAACGACAACATGGTCGTATACCTGAATCTTGTCCTGCTTGTGGTAAAGAGTTCTTGCAGAGACGCACATTATTGGTTCATGTTAGAAACTGCGGCTTAAATTCATCAACACCAGTACATAGATCTCCTTATACTGCAACAGCAAGCAAAGCATGCCGGTATTTTTATTAATTATTTTTATTTATAGAGTTTAAAAATTGAATGTACAATAATCTTAATTTTATTAAATACTTACAGTGAATGTGGTGAAACATTTGCAAGTGATGAAGGTCTAGCACTTCATATGCGATTACACATTGGTGACCATAGTTTCCTGTCCGATATTTGTAGTCTAGCAGCTACTTTAAAACAAAGCGTACAGGGGGTATCAAATGGTATTGCTAATGTACAGAATCATCACCAAACACAACATCAAGCTGGTGCTGTAGCCAATAAGAAATCTCACTACTGCGGAGATTGTGGTCGTGGCTTTACCCAAAAACATGGTTTACAACAACATCACATCAAGTATCCAAATGCTACTTGTAAAGACAAGCCTTTTTCATGTCAAAAGTGTGGTAAAAGTTTTATGCAAAAAAATCACCTTGTATTGCATGAAAGACAACATATGGATCCACCACCATCAAGAAATCGTAATCCTACAACCTCGGCTGTTCAATCTATACAACATTTACAGTCTGAACAGGTTAATCTGCAACCCACTCCTCTTCATGCGTCTATATTGGGACTTCAGCCTATTAGACATATTCAATCTTCTGGTAGTCAACCTCAACTTTTAAGACATCACCCAAGTGAGGCTCATTCAGGGTCTTAATAACTGCTTCAATTACTATCATAATATATATATATATATTATAATTAAGAATAGTAAAAGAAGTTACTATTTTCTAACTGAAATTGCAGTTTTTAATGAACTTAAAATTGCGAAATATATAGGCAGTGGTAGATGATTGAAAGTATACTGTTAAATATTTTCTAACTACCTAAATGTATTATTTTATGCGTAAGTGCAAATTGATATATAATATTTTTAAACAAAATACAGCATTGGCTCAATTTAAAGCCCATGTCCTAATTAGATATTTTTTCCTTTAGTTTTTTTTCCTTGCTTGCTCTTCAAGTATACGTCAGTGTATTTAAATTTTAAAATGATTAATATGTAATCATTTATATTCATAAATTTACATGTATTTATTTGTGTAGGTTCTTAATTAAATTTAGAAATATTTGATTAAAACGTATTAATATTTATCATGAGTATAAATTTATGCTGCACATAATGGTTCACTAACAGTTGAATTGATATTGATGCATTTATTGCAGCATGACAAAGTTATTTTTATGCAGCTATTCACCTGGAATGAATTTCCTATTATTATTTGTTTGTCTAATTATCGAGAGTAATATGCATCCTCGTGTTGATTGATGAGTGTAAATATTGTGATTTTTTTTTTAATACCTAATCAAATTATATGTAATAGACTCATTAGATGATAATTTAAATTAAGTTAACATTTGATTAATTTTGCCAAGCTTTATCATGTATCGTGTATAAGATAAATTGTGTGTGTATTATTATTTAATAATTAATATGCACGAATATAAGTGTAATTAATAAGAAAATCCCAAGTTTTAATGGGTGCTACTAATATGATGTAAAAATATTTCTACGGTAATTTTATTTTAATATTATTTTAATTTTTTTTTTTCTACTGTCTTGTACCAATTAAATGTATAAAGAAAATACTAATTATTAAGTAATATAAATATATATATATATTTGGAACATACTAAAATATAGAAAAAAAATTAGCACATTTTAATATTTTTTATATTTTATCTAACATTCCATTTTTTTTTTTTTTTTTATGGTCATAGTAAAAAAGATTGTATAATTTAGATGTAAATTGTATTGGGGAACAAATTATAATAATAGATTTATTGCCTTATTTAGAATTAGGAACACTAAATAATTTATGTACTTGCATAAATATCAATGATGTTTTCTTAACAATTTTTAATCAATTGCAAATAGCTAAAATGCCTATATAATTAAATTTTACAACTCTTAAGGAATTGAATATATCGTATTTAATTGAAAATGTTTTTATTGATTTCAAACAGAACTATTTTTTTATAATCCATCTATCATTGGGTAAATGAGTAAAAATTTATTTATTTAAAAGTGAGATAAAACATCTTCACTACAAATAATAATGTGGGTATGGGTGAAACATATGCTCAAGTTTCATACAGACTTCACTGGCTTTTTTTTACTGTTAATGGATTCGACTACGTATCTGAATAGTTGAAGTATGGTTTACTATGCATATGTATTGAATCAAATCATTAATTAGATAACACATGAAATTTTTGTTCTATGATCAGAAGTCAGGTGTAATGGTAACAAAGAATTGAAGAAGGGGTCCAGTATTTATAAAATGTGCCTTGGCGAACATATCCTTAATAAGCTATTAAACACTAAATAGATGAAAGAAAATACATAAACAATTTAAAAATGCCTAATGAATAATGTGAGTGTACGTCCTCTTCTCTTATTTATGAATACTTCCTTCACGCATAGCAATTACAAATATTTTTTTATGCTTGATATTCTCTTAATAAACTACATACATTATCCATATGAACTTTCAAGCTCTGACGAAATACTGCAATGCGTTTTTCAGCTGCTAAATTTTGCATAAATTTAAAAAAAAGAGTAATTGTGTTGAACAAAGTTCGTCATCTTCTAAAACAATGGTAACCTCATATTAGTCGAGTTTAGGAAAAAATCCTATTTTTTTGTTTCATTGAAAGAACATTACTTTAACGTTTTTTAAGCATACCTACTTGTCACTAATAATATGTAATCATGTATACATGGTAAAAAATCAAATTAAACTATCAAATAGAGGATTAGGACGTCCTTTAACTCTTTGCAAATCAAGCGTTGATGGAATAAGAATTTGATTTCATACTGTACCATTATGATTTTTTTTTTTTATGAATTTTAATTTTTTTCAACTATACATTTTTTATTTTTCTATTTTTTATACTATCGGAACATATTAGTCCCTTTAGTCACCTACGGAATAGACTTTAAAGTCTTTATAGTCGTTTATGACTTCTATTTTTCTCATTTTCCTGAGTTATTTAATTAATTTTATTATGAAGTTAATTTTAAAATAATGATAATCTCGTTTTATAGAACTGGTGGACAACTTGAACGTTTAATCTAGTTTCTTTGGACTGATAATGATGATCACTTTTATTCATGTAAAGATTGACTGAAGACTTGTAAATAATGATGTAAAAATTATATGATTTTTATGTTTTTATTTATTAATAATTTTATACAAAGTTATACTCTTTAAAAATTGTATTACTTATCACACTAGACAATCAACGCAAAATATTATTATTATAAATATTACTTTTTATTAATTTTTATTGTACTTGAAAATACAGTGGAACGTCGATTATACAAACTAAAATTGGCGTATCCGAACTTTTTGAACGCTTTGAAGCACTCCTACAAGCGTGGTCGGCATAGGCGGAAATTGGGGGGGCTTAGCCCCCCGAAATTATTAAATTTCGTAGTATAAAATATTGAAATAGGTACTTATTTTGCAACAACTGACATTTAAGCCCCCCTTAAAATTCAATCAAATCTCCGTTTATGGTGGTCGGTTTAACGATATGTATTATTATTATCGTAATTTATTATTAACGCATTACAGGATATGAGTCTATTAATGTTTTGTACTGACCAACGGAACTTTTAAGTTGGCCATGTATTTTATCCATTTAAGTAAAAGGAAAACAAAATTGGTTGAATTCGACCATTGGGACTTATTTGTAATTAACAGGATTTTAAATACATATAAATACATATTTTCATGAATTCATTGAATTTCAATATATATTGAATAATTGATAATATATTCAAAAAAATACCGATTTTCTATCATTTATCAAGTTTGAAGTTATAGTTATGACTTATGAATTTCTTATACATTATATCATACGGTACTATAATTGAAGTAAAAAAAAAGGTCTAGGGGGGATAATCGCCACGTCGCCCCCCTCAAATCCGTCACTGCATACAACACAGATTGCTTCTCAACTTCTTCCATCAAAACTTCATCATAATTAAACGAAAATATAGATTTTGACATAGTTATGATAAAAAAATTACAGTAAAACATAATGGCCCGCAACACAACTCACACTGTGTGAGTCAAACATCACACTGCTACCAAGAAAACGCAAACGTAGATCAAACATTGAAAACTACGATTAACAATAACGTAGTTTGGATACCCCACATGAGTGTAGTAATATTAGTGTAATTGATTGGTTGGTTTTGACATTTTTTAGATTCTGAACGGAGTGATGGAATCTATTGGTTTTACAATGATGTGTGTTTTTTTTTTATTTTATTTTTTTTTTTTTTGTGTCTGACGACACCTTTTTTGGCAGTAAAAATGCTTCGATTTGCTTATGAAGCAACTTTTATGAAAGGAAAGTGAATCTAGTTTGTACTTTGGGGGGTCAAAAGTAAAAAATTTTCAATATTTTTTAAATGCGACGGGAAAAACCCTAAAAAAATAAGGGAAAAACGGGAGTTTTTACGGAAAACCAGTTTTCGACAAAATCAAATTTTTTATTTTGCTATAACTCAAAAACTAATCGATGTAAATACACCATTAAATTTTCAAAGTATTTTGACTTTTATTAAGCTATTTATAGACAATTGAAATTTTCAATTTTTTTAATTTTTTTTTTTTAAAAATAACGATAAAATTTTTTTAGCCGGCCAGAAAATCTTGAAAATTTAATACAAGGTTTCATATAAGTTGTTCATTAACTGATAAAAAAAAATCTAAAATCGTAAGTCACAATTTTTTTTTATAAGTGCTCAAAGTTTCAATTTATACGAAATATGTAAAAATTGCGAAAATTTGCAAGTTATTTTGTAGATAAAAATTCATAAAATTTTTTCTGTTCATACTTAAGGTTCAAAATTTTAACACTAGGTTATCTATAAGCTACTCTTTTAAAATCTTTAAAAAAAATTCTAACGGACTTAGAGGAAAAAATTTTATGACTGTTTGAAATTTAAATATTTACGAAATTGCATAAAATAACGATTTATTCTCGAACGATTTTAAATATTTGTTATAATTCAAAAAGTATAAGTCACAGATTTTTGAAATTTTTACCAGCTGTTAAGATTGGTATTTCCTTTATGACATATTTTTTTCAAAATATTATATTGATTTTTAAGCCACTTATAGGCATTTTTTTACATTTTATTGTTATAATCGGTGATAAAAAAAATTTGGCTCGTACAAAATACTTGAAAATTTAATAGAAGATTCCACAGAAGTAGTTCTTAATGTCATTCAAAAATTATTAAAATCCATAGGCACAATTATTTTTTATAAGCGTTTGAACAGCGAATATTGACATAAAATTACATGTAAAATATAATATAATGTATAATATTCTAGACTGACAAATGATATCGGTTTTTTTAAAATGCTCTAACTCAAAAATGAAAAACCGCAACAACTTGAAATATTCACCAAAACTTTATATTGACGTTCTCTATACATGGTTTAGTTTTCAAAGTATTTTGATGTATTTTGACTTATTTATAGACAATTTAAATTTTCGATTTTTCTAAATTTTTCGTTTCAAAATAAACATACTTATTACAATATTTATAAATAACATTGTATTATATTCTAGATAAACATATCATCTCCGTTCAGAATCGTTTTTCGTATACAATGATACCTATAATTGAATTCAAATTTAACAAATCCATTATAATGACCTATCCTAAGAAGAGTCGCACTCCACCCCCAACTGTACAGCATAGCGAGGCCCATCCGGTTCTTTTTTTTTTATTATTTGCATTTATCAGAAATATAGCAATACAATTGTTTAATAGTACATAGTAAATTACCTAAAAAATATTGATAGAAAAAAAAGAAAAACAACAACAAACGAGTTTAAATTAGGAAGCTAGAAGAATTGATAAAGTTAATTATGGAAGAAATATAGGGAGTAGAACGAGAGTTAAAAAAGTTTTGAATCGGGAGTGATATACCCAAAGGATGATAGAAATAAAAAAAGGAGTTGTCTACATGGTAGAAGGGAAGGACAATTAAATATTAAATGGTTGAAGTCGTAAATTGCATCATCGTGATGTCGAGTACATTGTAGGGAAGAATTGAGGGAAAGCTTGAAAGAATGATGGATTTTAACCTTGTGGTTCATTTTTGAAATGATGAATTTGTCTGATTTACATGTCAATGGCTCGAAAGACGTATTTATATTTTGATGATGTGTCGACTTTGAAATAGCTAAACTCTAGAATGTTGGAAAATGCATGCGTTGCCACCCACACCTCTCAAATCACGCCACTGCTCTACAGCAGTAATAATGTTTTAGTTTGTTCATTGTATACGATTTGAACGAATCATTTAAACTTTGATTAAATTGAACCGTTTTGTCATTTTCTAATTAATTTCCATTTTGCAAGCACTTAGATCTAGAATATTATCCGCCAAAATATTGAAAACCTGGTCGTCGATATAGGTAATATAGCGCTTACCGCGGTTATACATTGAAAAATCCAGCTGTTTGTAAATTATATTGTTTTAGGTTAGTTTCAAGAAGATTTTTTTTTATTAAATTTCTTATCGAAAACTTATACCGATTAGTGTATTAGCATATTTCATACATCTGATTTAATTTATTCGAATTCTGAATAAATATTATCCTTATAAATATTATTCCATTAAACAGGAATCTTTCATAAGCTTCATTAGTGATAATGTTACTTAACAATTCACTCCGTATGATTCGCAGCCATCTACGACCTGTGTCAAAGAAGTAAGGACAAAAATATTTAACTAGAAACTATATACCTAATGGTTGTATGTTATAAGTTATGGTGCCTTTGTTTCATTTGTAGAAGCTTAAGGCTGTATTCTGCCGCCACACAACCATTAACTGTTCCTGAGCCGGATGGCAATGTAGTACTACAGAGCTCGCCAAAGTTAGAAAAATTATACACCGAAATAACTGCGTTGACAATGTTAGAGGTGGCTGAGTTTACCGAACTCTTAAAAGTCCGTCTTAATCTAAAAGACATTCCCATGGGAGCAGTTGTTAGCGCGCCTGCAGCCGCACAGGTGAAAAGTGTTTAAAAAAATTTAATTTTATTCTGAGCGAAACCAAATTCAATTATTATATAGAAATTATTTTTTTAGGATGAAGAAGAAGTTGTAGCTACATCTGTAAAGACAAGTTTTACTGTCAAGCTTATGAAATATGATGAAAAACAAAAAGTTGCCTTGATTAAAGAAGCAAAAAATTTGTTAGAAGGCATGAATTTAGTACAGGTTTGTACATCTAATTATTTTTAAGCATATTTAATTAATCTAATGTTTATTATGTCTTATTTATAGGCCAAAAAGTTTGTCGAAAGTGCTCCTGCAATTATTAAAGCAGATATTGGTAAAGATGAAGCAGAGAAATTAAAAGAAGCATTTACTAAAGTAGGAGGTGAATGTGTAATTGACTGAGTTATACACATTTGTTATATAAGTATGATTATTTTATTTTACAAAATGTTAATGTATTATGTAATGTGTTAATATTCATAATATTTCAATACATTGTAAATTTTAATATTGTTAGATCAAAAGTATATAACTGCCTGTTTTGTTTTTTGAATTATTTTAAAAACAATTTTAGGCAAATTTATATTGTGTACATTTTTTAATAAAATCACATTGAAAAATGAATTTTACAAAAACATATTAATGAACCAAATAGTTATCAATACAAACAGATAATTAAATAGATTAATACATAATTAACTAACATTATGATTATTATATTTTTGATAAAATATATGTATACATTTAAAAATAGAAAATCTCATGTTAGTAAGTTATTAAGTAAACGAAAACTTAATTTTTTTAAATTTTTCTTTCAACTAAATTTTTATTTTTTTTATGCTAAAACACTGTCAGAGGCTTATGTTGATCTTTTTTTCATTTGTGAGGGTATAGTATAATATAGCACTTGTACCTAATTCTCTAAGTAAAGAATTATCATGTATGTGGACTTCACTCCCAGTAAAGAGATTTATTTTTTAAAAACCATTTAAATAAAAAATTATTATTAAGTAATGTATTGAATTATTTAAATAATTAATATTAGTATTAGTACAATTATTATGATAATCAATAAGTAATTAAAATTTTAAATGTTGAGCTATTCCTCTGAACTACTTTAATAACTCATAACCTGGATCAACTTGTAGAGTTAACATTTTTTATAATCCTAGGGTTCTTCAATGATCACTATTAATACCTTTTTTTGGAAAATTTGTATTTTGTTATCATGTACATTTACCCCAAATTGGACAGATGTAAATAAGTCAAGGAAATGTTATTAGTTTATATATCAAAAAAAACATTTTTAACTTTTAGTTGCCAAAGTATATGTTCATTGTTAAATTTTAGTTATGAGAGTATGATAGCAACATAGGCTAAAAATAACTTTTAATCTTTAAATTTAATAATACACGGAACAATAATATTATGTAATAAAAACATATATTTTAATAACATTCATAAAAATAAAAACAATACATATAACATTGGTCATTTTCTAAATGAAATATGGTTCATATATTTTGAGCTCCATGGATTAGAGAACAATTGAAGAAGGGACCAATATTTATTACCTAAGCATTGGCGATCATATGTTAATAAGCTATTAAACATTAAATAGTCAAAGGAAATTGTATAAACAATTTAAAAGTCTACTGAAAATGTAGGTGTCTGTCTTCCTTCCTTATTTTGACTATTTTCTCCATATATGGCAATTAAAACTTTTTCTATGCTTGAAATTCTCTTAATAAACTATGTGCATTATCTAAATTAGCTCTTAGTTTTAGAGGTCCATATCCAACAAAATTGTTCAATGGTAACATTCACAATTGTTATGGTGTTTTTGTTATTAAATATTTTTATGTACAATAAAAATTAATAAGAATAAAAATATATTCTGAATAATAATTGTATTTATGATAATAATTTTGGTGAACACAAAGTATGTTATAAAATAAATTATGTATAAAAGATAATTTTGTAAAATAATATTAAAAAATAAGTACCTAAATAAGTAATATAATTTTTACATGTCAGTCTTTTTAAATGAATAAAAATGATCATCATTGTTGGTCTAAAGAAAAAGATTTAACGTTTCAATTGTTCAGCGGTTCTGTAAAATGAGATACATACAATATATAATAATATTAATAGCTTTAACAAAATTAATTTACTTACTTGAAGCCGAACTTGGACAACAGAGTCTGGCTACCTTTTCCAGCGCTTTTAGATAGTCCAGTTCTAGGACATGAGCGTTTTTTTTGTTTGGGAGTTACCTTGGAATTTGATGTATTAGCATTCTGACTAAAAAATCCTTCATCAATATCATCTTCATTATCAATCTATTATAAATCATTACAAGCTTTAAATATATTTGTAAAATGTAATGATGTAAAAAAATAGGTTATGTCTCATAGTATTTGAAAAATTTTCATATTAATTTTAATAGTCTAAGAAAGAAGTAAACATTTTTTCCAATGCAATTTAAAAACCATTAATTTAATAATTACTTATGTTGAATATTTTAATATGTATTATAGATACCATAAATGAAGACTATTATAGTGCCATTTACAGCATTCTACATTAAATAATTTGTATAAAAATAAAGCTTCTGTTAACTGTATCCTTGTATTTAAATAATATTTTGAGACATAATATATGATTGAGAAACTATTAATATTTTTACTCTAATAGTATCATCATTTGTTGAACTACTGTCATTTTCGTTCACACATGGAATTACTTTTCGATATTGAGTTTCATCATTATTTGTTACAGTTTTGTTATGGGAATAGCTTTTCCAATTAAAAGCTTTTACAGCACTACTAGGTGTTTTTTTAAATGATGTGTTAATATCAACCTTCCTAAACTTTTCATTTTCAAAAGGTTGAGATTTATTTTCTTCGATAATATCATTAGAATTAATAGATGTATTTAAATCATCTTTAGTGTTTTCTTTTCTTGGAGAAGTAATTTTGCGGCATTTAAATGGATTGATGCACTTTTCTTCATAATTTTTTGATATTTCGGTAGAAAAATATCTATAAATAAATAACTTGATAAATTTTCAATACTCAATTAAAAATATTTTAATTACTTACCCACTAACTATTTGTTTTCCTGAATCTATAACTGTATGCTTTCTTTTTGTTAATTGTTTAGAACTTGGAAATTCTTCATTTTCTGCAGTAGCATTATCTATTTCTGACACTAACATTTTTTCTACATAATTTTTATCTTTTTTTGACATTGAATTTTTTAGCTGAGGTTTATCTTGATCATCTGTTTCATTTTCGTAAATTTCTTCAAGAGTAGTCAAAATATCATCTTCGGTTACTAAAAAAATGTGTATAAGAAAATAAATAAATTTATGAGAAATAATCACTGATGATATAGAAAATTTTGAAGTTAGAAGTATACATTTATATATTAATTAATGAATAATTAAAATGTTATTATAGTAAAGTAAAAAGTCATATTATAATAAATATAAAATAATAGGCCATAAAAAAATAATCTAAATATTTGCTCTATTTGTATACAATATACCATTCAAATGCACTGGCATGTATAGATATTTATTACATAGTATTATAAAGCATAATGAAATAGATTAAATATACTTTTAAAATGTATACAAGAAAAAATAAAAAATAAATTTTTATACTATTTATATGATACTACTAGCTGAATTACCCGGCTTCGCCCGTGTGTGGTTTTTGTTTTATCAAAATAAAATTCTTAAATCAACACAAATTGTTGTGTTTTATAAAAATGTATTTTACTTAATGTTATCAAGTGCTAAATAGTAGTAGTTGCTGAATTTTAAAGACAAAAAAAAAAATAATAATAATATTAAAAAATGATTCTATCCTTATATATAACTTTTTTATGAATATTTACAAATGATACGTAGTTGCTCAATTCTAATATGGCTTAAGTCAAAACCTCTTGGTATACCACATTTAGAGTTTTATTTTTTGGTGCATAAACGGACAAATGGTATATAAAATTTAATATTTGTAGATAAATAATTTAGGGAACACCCCACAAACGCGCACAGTTTACTGATCACAGTCGCAGTACACTGATTAACCAACAATCAGCGCGCGTTCGGCGCTGGTGGATCGTATGTCGTAACACATTTATCGCATTTCGGTAATAAATGTATTATTTTTTTTAGTCTGTGTTTTCTAAACAACTCAATAAATATAATATTATATAGCCTCGGAACAATTCATAACACACACAAAAAAAAAGTCAGAGTCCAGGTAAACGGAAACCCTTGGACTGCCATGCCGTATTTCCCATTATCGGCCGACTGCTATTGTTATTATTATATGAAAGATATACAAATTACACGTAACAATTTATTTTTGGCGATTTCAACCCATTAAAATCAAAATTTTGAAAATCGGGCGACGTGGTGACATTCAGGAAAGTATTTGGAACAACTTTGTGAAAAAAAATTGAGAAAAAGTTAAATATTGTCATTACAAAATTGGTACATAAAAAAGGCCTGTTCTTTTATATATATAAGGATAATATAACATTTCTCAACCTAGGATTTAGTCAGTCAGATTTAATTAAACATTTATATACAGAAATCTCTTATTTATAATTTCTTATAAAAAATTAAAAATAAAAGACAAATAAATTATAAAGGTCAAGTTAAAACACTAAAAAATTGAAAAACAATGTTTTAAAATCATAAGCAGAGGTTCCCAAACTGTGGGTCGCGCTATATTGTTATATTAAAAATAAATATATATTTTTTGTTGTAAGCAACTAATTCACTAAAAAAATAGGTACAATAAAAAGTTTGGGAATCTCTGATATAAAGAACATTAATGATTTAGTATATTAAGTTAGCTTTAATTCTTAAATTACTTAATGATAAATGGATAGAGTAAGATATTTTTTGTTTTTATAAACAAACTATAAAATTACCTGGTAGACGTTTATTTACTGTAGACGATGGTGATGGTGATGAATGATTCACATGACTACCACTTTTAGAAACTTTAGGATGGATGATTGGAGAACTGTTGATAATTTCTTGAGTTAAAGAATGCATATTAGGCTTGAATTCTGTTATTAGGTAATTTTTTGACCAAATACTTTCATGACGGGCTTTAATAAGTTTACTTTTTGTACTATTATCAGAAGTCTACAAATAATAATTTAGTAACTATTTACATAAAATTAATACAAGAATATCCTTACCATTTGAGTGTCTGGATCCCAATGGTCCATAATTTCAAGAGAAATAGGATCTATATTTCCTAGAGCAAGTTGATAAGCCTGATCATTAGTTAATTTAGAAACAAGTACAGGCAAATTAGGATCAGTTATTTTGTTCAATGGTATTATTTGACGAGTTAATGGATCGTATACAGGTTGATATTGAAACATACGATCAGCATCCATAAATTGATCACGGTAATCAGATGGAATTTTAACATTCATAAAAGATCCCAATCTTGAGAGATTCTAAAATATTGATATTTTATTACTATTTTTTCAATAAAACATAAAGGTTTTGGCAAATATTACTTTATAGATGTCTGGTTCACTTGATCTAGAGATGAATTGTCGGGCTTTCATCAGCCCTACACCAGGAATAGAAGGTAAGTAATCACAACCTGATAATATACACATATATCTAAATTTATCCATATCGAACTGTTCAGGTTGCATATTCAATGAGAGGTGAATTTTTTCTTGTTCAATTAATATACCACCTCCATTTTGATCCAACTTAAATAATACCTGAATAAATAAACTATAAAAAGATATTCTACGATAAATATTAATAAATTAATGTTACTCTTTTGCAACCAAACAGCAACAAATCTGAATCTTCTGTAATTACTAAATGAGCAATCCCGCTTATATTTAAATAAGCAAGTTGAGAGTCAGCTTCATAAGGCGCAACGATGCAGTCAACATTAATTTCTCTACATCGTTTAATAAGATTTAATGCCATTTTATGAGTAACATCTATACTACGTCTTAAAAGAGATGAAGCTTCTCTTCCTTTGTCCAGACGCATTAACTCAGCAGCTTTTTTTCGATTTTGTTCTCTTAGTCTAAAAAATAATATAATATCGAATGAAAATAAAAATCAATCTTACCACACAATAACTCTTAATTAAATTATATAATTATTAAATAAAATTACTTTCGCCTTTTTAATTCAGTTTCAGCTTTAGCAGGCAAATGCTGCCCATCAAACACTAAAATTGGTTTGATATTTTTAGCTAACAGCATAGTCACAAATCGCATACAATAATATACATACCTGTAAAATTATAAAATGTATACCTAAATATTAATTAGTATTTAAAAAATATTGTTATATTAAAAAACAAAAAAATAACATTTTAAAATATAATATTAAAATTTAATTAATTTTAATATATTATTGTTATAATTATAAATTCAATAATGGGGTTATTAACATTGACTATTATAACAATTTTTGAAAATTGTATACAATATGGTGTCAAGACATCCAAACATATTCCTTTATAATAACACTAAATTAGACATAAAATATTTTATTAATTTCAAAAACTTTTTTAAAAAAAAAATGTTTAAAACTTTCTAATGGTTTACCATCCTATACATAATATATAATGTAAGTTGGAAATAAGAAATTTATTTATCATGATATTATTAACATAGATATTAAAAATTATTAATCTACAAGAAAACCCAAATAATAATTTTATATACTGATATAGCTCATCTCAAAATAATAATATATGAAATTCACTCTAATTTAATACATTTCTACAAACTATTCAATTAATATAGAAGCAAAAATAAAAATAAATTTTTTAAAAAATGTTATCTCCATTAAGATTACCTGCTGTCAATACATTTATTATTTCGATAACCAAACTTAAAACTTGGATAACATTTAGCCATGAACTATATATTAACATTTTTATAAAGGAAATCCATGAGCGAAATTCAGTCCCAATAGAATCATTTCTAGTGCGGATATCCAACAATGATTCAAACCAAGATAGCAAACCTAATATGAGACAACAATAATTTCTACAGAATGAAAAAAAAAGGAGATAAAATAAAAATACCTTCGGTTAGGATTTTTGCTTTACAATTCTTTAATAATATGAGCATAGGCTTATTTACCTAAGCATATCAAGATATAAGAAACATTTTGAATATTTTAATTACAATTAAGCACATAATTTATGAACCCTATTTAAGATTTAACTTTTATAAATACTTATTAAGTAAGAATATTAGATGAAATTTCATCATTTGAAAAATATATTACCTTACAATTACTTATTTACGATTTCTAAACAATATCTAATTTTTTAATTGGATAATACATTCATGTTTCAAAAATAATTTAATAATTTAAAGGTTTTCAACCTATACTTACGCTTGACTGTCCTCTCCTCTAGCTAATTTCTCAGCACACGTGTACACACCTTTGTGTAGCCAACAATAAGCGTCAATGGCCACAGTACATCCTGAGAACTCTGAAACGTTAACCGATCTCCAAGACTTCTCTAAAAGAGGTATTAGACCTTGAATACCCATTCTTCTTAGATTTGTTTTGTATTCATAAATTTATAAAACTAAATAGACTGTACAAATGTAGCAACTTTTAATATTTATCAAAAACAATGACGAATATTGTTGTAGAAATTCAATTTAAAAATTCGTTATCGAAATCAACCAATTTTTAACTATCAACTCAAATACAAATTCAAAATTTAACATCTCGTACACGTACTATGGGTACATCAAAAATCAAGTAACTAAGTTAATTAAATAAATTTGACTATAATATAAATTTCAATTTTGCACACACTAATCTAGAATATTACCCGCCAAAAACTTGATAACACGTACTACATGGTATTGTACTACTTACCGCGGTCATAAATTGAAAAGATTCAGTTCAAACCATGATTAAAGATAAACTTTATTATCTTAAATCGTGGTTCAAACTATATTGTTGTAGGTTAGTTTCAAAAAACCCAAGGTTTTGGATGTATAGCAATTGTGCAAATTTTTCAATAAAATTCGTTTTTCTAAAACCATTGATAAATGTTTAAATTAGAGTATACAAATCTTATTTCTGATATATTTACAAATGTAGTTTTACTCTTGATTTTTTATAGTATGAATTGGAAATAATAACAAAAAACTTATCGTCATTTTTAGACACTCATAATAAATAGTATAAAGATAAGTGAACTTAGTAAATGGATATGTTCCCTGTACAAATTAAGTTTTCAACATGAAATCGTTGATTTTTTTTTAATATATTTATATTCACTATAAACCTACTATAACCTACTTCTTCTCTTCTTCTTTATTAAATATTTATAAAATATATGGAAAATATTTGCATAAATTAATTAAGACAAAATTTTGAGGTGTATAATTAACTAAGAAGTTCTTAAAGACAGTCCCGTTGTAATCAACGATTAAGTAGTTATACATGTAATAGATTTAACCTGTTGAATAGAGTAATTAATAGGGCTAGGATAGTATAGGATTTTGCATTTTTTTTTAGGATTTACAGGACAGCTTTTCAAGCACAAAATGTGATTTGATCATATACGAGTCCAAATATATAGTTTTTATTTTGGTTTTTTTTTGCATTTTTGTACTTTTATGGATTAAGGGTCATTTTTTCAATTTTACGGACATTTTTTAGACTTATTTGAAATCTAGGAAATATTTTTATACATTTGTTTTTGAAAACTTGAAGGAGCTACTGATTGTCCAATGCAACAATACAATTTAAATGTAATTTTCAGAATAAAAAAATATACGTATATATTTTTTATTTTAAAGTATTTTTGGTTGATTTTCAGAAAATTTCAAGCTGGCCATTGCATGATAAGTCCAAACTTCAAACTTTATTAATTTATTATTCATATCAAGAAAATCCTAAATTAAATTTTTTTTTGCTATTTTTTTTATAACATTATAATTTAAATAATTTTGTACCGAAATATTAATTAATAAATAATAAATAATAATTAATAATTATAAATTATAATGCATTTTTATAAAATTTTTTATCTTTTGGGCATTTTTAAGGTAATTTTAAGGTTATTTTAATGTCATTTTTTTAGGTTTTTTGGGTCATTAAAATCCTAGCCCAAGTAATTAACTATGGATATTTCTGGCTAGACTTTTGATATAAAATTAAATTTCTTGAATTTTAAGTCTTCTTATAGGTTAACATTCCTTATAAGCTTAGGGGCATCAGTGATTTTTTTTAATAACTTATTTTGAAGAATTTATATTTTATTTTTATTTTTTCATGAGTAATGATGTGATTTACCCCAGATTGGTCAGGTGAAAATTAATGTTGGAAAATGATTTGTTTATATATAAAAAAGAATAGTTTTTTATACTCTGTAGATTTTTTGTTTAATATAAAATATAGTAATGATAGACATTCATAGGTTTTGTTGAGATGTGAAGTTTCAAAGTTAGCTTTTTATCAAATATTACTCCAAGGTATTTAACTTTTGGTTGTCAAAGTATATTTCAATTTTTAAATTTTAATTATGAGAAAGTACGATAGCAACATTTGCTAAAAATGACTTTTTAATCAAACTATAAATTTAATAACACATAGAATAATATTATCTAATAAAAACATATATATTTTAATAACATTCATAAAAATAAAAACAATACATAAACCATTGATGTATTTATATTACATATTTATATTTTAAAATGAAAAAATGATACAAAACAACTTTATTTAATTAAATTTTAATATGATTTTGTACATGAATTATGATTTCATCAATTCATATATTTTGATCTCCATGGAGTCCTCGTTCAGGTACCATTGTGGTACATCGCCATAACTTTAAGTCACTTTAAATTATATGTACACATTTATACTATTTTCTTTTTCAAAGATATTTTATGGTTAATCTTCCAAAATATTTCAAACATATTTAATATGATCAAAGGTATTATATAAATTTTAATAAAAACAAATTGGGAGAGCTTATTTATTTTTTACCGATAATAATTCTGATTGATCATTCCATTGGTGAATAGTAGATAGTTTTGGTAAGTTAACTTTTTGTAAAAGCAAAAATTTATAAGCTGATGGTGATTTTTGAAATAAATCCAAAGCTAGATTTTTTTCATTTCTTGTCCAAGAGCAACATTTATTTTTTAATTGCATCATAACCATTGATTTCGAATTAATTGATGGAAATTCATATGCATGTAACAATTTTTGTATCTTATTATGTATTTTAAAATTATTTATTTTATGTTTTAGTTTAGAAATATGAGAAGTTCTATTATAAATTATTTTATTTTTCTGTTTAAATTTTTTTTTTAATTCTAATTTAGTAGGACCGTCAATTTCATTTGAATGAGATTTTTCTTTTAAATTTGGATTTGGTGCTTCTTTTAAATCTGTTATTTTATTTTTTTGATCAGTCGGAATATTTGAGGAAGAATTAGGATATATTAATTTTACACTACCAGATTTAGAACGTGCATATGTAATGATAGGAGTAGTAACAACTAATTCCATTTCTTCAGTATCATCTTCGATTATTCCTACAAAAATTTATAATTTCAAAATAGCATAAATAGATGAGTTAAATAAAATGAAAGAATTTAATATATTGAAAAAATGCATAGCTTAAAAATAATAAGAAAAAAGTTGCTTAGTCACAATATTCTAAAAAATGTGACCCAGGTATTTTTTTAAAAACATTTTGTTAACAAAAAAATATTAGTTTTAATTTAATAAAATATAAAACAATTTTTACCTGATGATGTAGATGGATTTTCTTTTGAAAAGTATTTATACGGAATAGCAGTATATACTAATTTCTTTTTGTCATTAGGATTCATAAAACTTTCTGGAGGAAAATGCTCTTGACAAATATATCGGTTATGTAGTTTTTTTGGATCAAGAGAAAATAAAGCTGTGTTACCTAGTGAAAATAAATATTATTTTAAAAATTTATTTAAATTATATCTAAAAAAAAAAACAATTTGTAGGTAATTTAATATAATTAAAATTAAGTCACATAGTCAAAGTACAAATAATCTTATACATTTTTAAAATCAATAGATAAACAATAAGCATGTATATTAAACTTTAAAAATACAGCAGTTCAAATTTATGGGTATTATTTAAAAAACTGGTATGATACAAGTAATAAAAATAATTTTTAAAAATGATCATAAAAAAAAGTAATGATTCATTTAGAACCTTTATATATGTAAATTTATATTTTTTTATATTAAATTAAGGATAACAAAAGTTATTAATCAGTATATATTTAGAATATAATATAATGGTATAATGTTCATAGTTGGTGTATATGGACATTTTATGTAAACATAACTTTTAAGATATAACAATATATTTTATATATTATATTTATAATCAATGGTTTATAATATATGGTTATACCATACTACAGATTTATGTATACAGAGTTACATGTCAGTGGATTAACAATTTTTTTGTTACTACCAACAGCCTAATGGAATGGGTTATATTATACATGTATTTTTATAGGTGTCGCGTAAGTTAGTCGCGGCATAGATTAAATATACTATAGATAGCTCACGCCGTGGAAAAACGTGGCAACCAGATAGGCGGCGTTTTGGACCCCGGCAGAATAGTACTAGTGGACTCCCCTAGGATCGCTATAAGTATTATTTGTATTGCACATGCGCCACTGATAGACGTAATAACTTCGACTATATAAACCGAGTTTATAATATAGTCGAAGCGTAATAATAGGTGCCCATACACGAGCGGATTTCATGACGGATTTGGTCCGACGGACTAGATCCGTAGGTCCTTGGCGGATTTGGTCCGTCGGACTAGGTCCGTTAACGTGTCCACTAACGTGAAAATAAAAGTCCGCTGTTTTTCGCGGACCAAATCCTCCAGCGGACCAAGTCCGCTGGTTAGTGGACGAAATCCGTCGGATTTCGAGCAGAGGACCTAGTCCTCTGGTCTTTCAAGCCGTTCTGAAAGATCAGCGGATTTATACGACGGACCACAGCTGGGTTATCAGTTATTATTTGTTATCAGTTGTTTTATTCATTTATTTCATTTTATTACTCATCTGAATTTGTGTTAATAAAATGTTATTTTATATTAATAAACTTTAAATAGGTATATAATTAATATAACGTAATAATATAATTTATATTTATAATATTTATAATATTATTATATTTATTATTATATTATATATTATTATTAATATATAATGAATAAACATAATATGCCTCCGAGAAAAAGAAAGATGATAGCTGCTGCTGGATTTATGCTGTTGTTATAGATTTACTCCACTCCATGATTTGTGCAAAATGTATATAAATATTACTAAAATAAAATTAACTAGGTACACCAAAAAAAAAGATTTGAAAATGATTAAAATATATCAAAATACAAAATATAAAAATTTCTTATCAAGGTCCGTGGTCCGTCGGACCTGGTCCTTTAGTCTGTGGAGAAGCGAGAGACTTGATCCGTCGGACCAAATCTGCCGGACTAAATCCTCAGAACACCACACACACACGAGCGGACTGCAATATATCTGTAGCATTTATTAAATATACATTTTATTTTAATCAACATCTATGATGGTAATAATATTAAATAATAATATATTATTGGCAATACAGATTAACACTTGAAATCTTAATAATATAATGTTTTAAAAAATAATGAAAAATGTGACATGATTATAAATTCTTAAAATAATTGGTGAAGTAGCGAAAAAAAATTATTTTATAATTAATATAATAATTAATAATATAAAGAAATATAATAAGAATAACTTTAAAGCTAATAATTAATAATACCTTACATCTTACAAAATACAGGTGAAAATATTAACACTACCGATATATTAAAATAATAAAATCTTTATAAAAAGTTTATAAAGATATTTCGTAAAAATTTGAAAGTTCTATGCTTATAAAAAATATTAGCACTATTAGTGCTCCAAATATTGTCCTCAGACACAAAGATAAGAAGAAAAAAATTTAAAAGAAATTAAACATACATCATTGTAAAAACAATACATTCATCACTCCGCTCAAAATCTAAAATAATGTATAATATAAAACAGGGGCGGAGCCAGGGGGGTGTTACAGGTGTAGTAACACCCCCCCTTCCAGCTGAAGTAAACTTATGTCTTATAAAGATAATGATGCTTCATTAACCGTTTATTTATCAAAACGAAAATAACAATAATTATTACGATAACAATAATGTAAAGTAATAAATAAGGACCCGGCATTAATTATAATTTTAAACCGTTTTTTTTTATTTAATAATTATAATATATAGGATACAAAATTTTAAATTTTAATAAAAAATGTTCTCATAAACCATTATCTATTCACTTGTAATACGTTTTTACAAAAATATAGGTAAAGGTATTAGTTTTATGTATATAATTTTGTCAATTAATTTTAAATAACACTTCCTCTTTGAAATTCCTAGCTACGCGCCTCATATAAAAATACATACAATTTAATGTATTAATTTTTAAATTTTTAAATTTTTAAAAAGAATATTTAATCTATGGTCGCGGTAACTTGAGCGTGTTAAAATGGTCGCGGAAATTTAGGCGCGGTAAATTTATCGCTTAGGTAATATCAACGCGCGTCATTTGATCACGTGACGATGGAGATAAATATATTATCGTAGTATTATTTAATTATTCGTAAATTATTATAATTATTATAAATTAAATTATAAATAAATCAATTGAAAATTCTCATAATATATTATTATAGTTAAATAAAATCGAAGACAAAAGTAAAAAAGTTTAATAATATAAAAAAAAAAGTACAAATTATTAAAAGATCTTTTCATATTATATTTAAAAAATTAAAAATTGTCATAATAAAATAAAAATCAATATTTGTAATTGAAATTTCTTTACCCGTATAATTGTATTATATTGATATCTGTATAGCTGTATGTATACTGCGGCAAAATTACTAATTTCTAAGTAATTTGTTGTATATACCTACTAGCATATTCTGTACATATTTATCTATATTATATCGATCGTAATGCATTTTTACATATCAACTTTTAGAAAATGTTCCGATTTTGCCGCAATTTACCAAGACGACCAAATGACACACGATGATTTTACACTGCAACTATTTTGCCACGACCAAATTACCGCGCCGAAATTACCGCGCTGAAATTACTGCGCTTAAATTACATGGAACCATTTTTATTCCATAACCGAATGAAAAATTAAACTTGAAATTTTAATTTGGAAGTATTTATCTATTCTGTGATTTAACGTTACTCATGAGCTATATATATATATATATATATATATATGTATATATGGAGCAGGGGCGTATTCAGCTCTTCTTCCAGGGGGGGGGTGAAATTTGAACTCAAATCATAGGTTCTTATAAAAAAATTTGTACATAAACGACAGTGTACAGATTATAAATAAATTGGAGGATCAAAATTTTTCGATCGTTTCGCTTGCTTAAACTTCTAATTTTTACCCACTTTCATAACCCATAACATTAATTATTGTAAATACATTCAACAATGTCCAGGGGGGGGGCGATCGCCTTTATCGCCCCCCCTTCCCCATTGTATACGCCCCTGATATGGAGGTAGGTATTTATATCGGGATATCACGATGGGCCAGCCTGTAAAATATATTTTGTTATTTACAAATACACTTACCTTATAATATAGGTATTGACAAAAATACAGAATACCAATTCCTAGTAACCATTTCCCGGTAAAAATTTTAAATTTAAACAACTAGCTTACCCGAGTTCGTGATCCAAATTTTATGTCTTTCGTCTTTTGGGAAACGAAAGAAATGATTGGCGGGGAATTTCCTACTAGTCTTACCACAACCATGGTATTGGCATTTATTACCGGACATTTTTTGAAAATAGACAATGTTACAGCTTCAGACGATCAGGTAGATCATCGATTTTGAGGAAAACATTTGAACGAACCACATCGTAAAATAGAATCATTTGGCGACCAAATCAATGCCCGCTGCCACTATGGAGCGTTAGTGTCGAATGCATGCGGCGGTAGGATATCGGTCGTAGACAGATGAATGTATCCAACAAAATGTGTATTTGCAATATTGCCATACAGGTACGTATATCATAATAGTTTGCATTGACCGAGGGCGGTTGACGAATAGCGACGAATTATGAACTCACTTGTTTGATAATTGAAACTGTTGCGCGACAAGCTCGTTTTTCGTAGGAATTATTTCACGAACATAACACGTTTTTATCACGGCAGGCGGCCTAGTCCATCGTGTAATAATACGACAGGGGTTCCTCTACCATCGCAGGCTTTCAACACTAGCGCTCCGCAGCGGCAGTAAGCATCGAGTTGACCCTCCAAACAAAATATTTTACGTAATGGTTCATCTGTACGTGTTATCATTGATTTTAGATTATACTGCCGCCACGCTCGGTGTCCTATCATCAAAATATGTGGACGCAACAACTAGACGTCGCTGAATCGTTTATTGCGTTCATATTAATAAAAACTTATTTTCAACAATAGAAAATATCTTGCCTCTAACTACTTCATATGTTTATTTGTTTTCATTATTGAGAACCTTTTTGTGTATTATTTGTATATGTAGGTGCAATGGCGTGACGATGGAGGTAATCGAGACGCGGCGCACAGTGGGATGAAATCAATTTCTAGCACGCCAAAATTATTATTTTAGTAAATAAATTTTTATTTATAAAAAAAAAAAAAAATTTTTCAAGGTAAATAGACTTTATCAACTTAAACTACTTAAATCTAGGTCATTATCACTTTTTCACTACTATCACTTAATTGTTCGATAGATGATTCTTCAAAGTGTTCTTCTTCTTCGTTACTGATAATATTTTCTAATACCAAAAGTGATTTTAACTCTTTCGGAAGGAAATGTGGTTTTTTTTTGGTAGTTTTTGAATCGTTGATATTTTAGGGTCTGATAATACCAATAACATTTGGAATAAATCTGTATTTGTATTAACACGAGATGATTTCCTTGTATGATGAAGCCTGATCCTTTTGAATTCCTTATTACAAGTTTCGGCAGCTTCTTCAGATAATTGACCTAAAATAAAATAATATATAAACGCAATGTCATACATATTATAATCTAGCAATAACAATATCCGAACCTATTGGTAAAAGAGCTGCACGTATAATATCCCCTCCGTGAATCAACACTTTGTGTACACTTAATGGCATGTAGAACCACGGATATAAATCTACAAATAGTTATGCTGTCTGTTTTGCATATTCATCAAATTTGTCTACATTGACTTCATACCCACAACAAATTGTTATTAAAATATAACTAAACCTAGTAATTAAATCTTCATTTAATCCAGTAATTTCTGCCGTTTTTTTTTTGTTCGCGGAAAAATGTACGCGCAGTATTTCCATCGTTAGTTGTGCCAGACCCTAAATTATACAAATGAAGATTATGATTTACATGATAATTGGCTAGACTTAATTTTATAAACCTTGTAATACAACATCGACCAATAATCCTAATTCAGATCGAAACTTTTCTTGAATAGATTTTTTTCTTACTGCCATTTGTAGTTTATGTTCTTTCAAACTGACCTATAATAATACAATTATTTGTATATGTAAGTTACATAATAAATAATTAAAAACTAAATATACTTACTCTCCAAATTTGTATTTCCAACCGATACGACAAGTGCAACTAACATTCAAAAAATCTTATATTGGCATGTAATACTGACAACCCAAACTTCAAATTATCCATTTGCTCATTTGTGTTGATACAAATGTTAAATTATTCATTTCAGATGGCTTACACCCACATATATAGCAAGAAGTATTTGTTATAGCACTACATACCTGATATAACATAGCTTATTATTATATTTTTAAAATTAATTTTAAACAGATAAAATTATAATTACTTTTCCATCAATCATTGAAAAAAATCAGTGTGTGTTTTATTTCAAATCTTTATGTATCGTTAGAAAATAATGTTTTTGATAAGTGTTTTATTTCATACTCTGCATAGATTTCTCTTGTTTTGTCATTAATTTCTTTCATCTATACAAATTTAATTGAGCGACAAAAACGGGTCGATGAATATCGTGGATTGGACCAAAAAATAAGATTTGATTATTTTTTATACATTGGAGTCGGAGAGGAACTAATGAAACAGTGAAAACACTAATATCTCTCACGTTAGTATCTTTAAATGATTGTTTGTACTGTGAATTACTGCTAGACCCATCGCAACCCCATTTGTATATCATTTCAAATTCAGTACAGTCTTCAATATCAATTATTTCAGTAACTGATATTATTCTATTAGTAGTATCATAGGCGGCACTTGGCTCAGTAGCGGATCTGAAGCTCGTTTAAGGAGGGGGCAAATTTGTATCATAGATTGATAGATACCATACTCTGTTCAGCGAGAGAGAAACGCCACGGCCCGACGAAAATCGGTTCACCCCTCACGTACCCAGCCTTTCACAGCCATACGTCGATCGCCCAATATGCATGCTCTCTCGCCGAACAGAGTATAACAAGGACGTAACCACGTAACTGAAAACACATTTCCGCGGGTAGGGACTAGGGAGCTCCAAATTTGTTTTAATATACATCACATTGACATTTAGGGATAGAAGTTTTCAAAATTTAGTTTCTAACAACCCCATTCTCAACAGTTTTCTGTATACATCTTTAAATGATTTGACAAAATAATTATTAGCTAAAAATAGAAAAAGCCTAAAAATCAATAAAACAGATTGACACGGTGCATATTCGGTTCTGCATGGCGATAAAATGATTTTATCTGTCATTATATCTATAATCAAAAACTGTAATCGTTGTTGTCTACAAAAATTGTGGTTATATGTTATAACCATGAACATTAGAGGAAGGACGCCGAACTGTGCATATAAAAGTGGTCCGAAATTATCGCATTCCGCCAATTGATATATATAATATCAATGATTGCGTCTTATCACAACTCTCTACTGTGTACTCTACTTACAAGAATACAATTTTTTAGTTACGAGAATGCATTTTATTTGCTCTCGAAACAATTTGATTGAAAATTCCAAAAAAGAAAAAACAAGACTTCATCGGAAGTCAGCCAAGTTAATTTAACTATTTTATAAATTAATTTTTAATAAATTTAACAGAGAAGTTACATTATAAGCTGTATTAGATTATTTTACAAACCTACATCAATCATTTATTGAACACATTTGTTGATTGACAATGTCTATGTCTAAATAATTATATAATTACGCAACTTTTCATAAAATACCTACTTTACATGATATATTATAATATATATATTCATTAGTTATAGAAGTATTTACTGTTATGAGTAAGTTATTCTCTTCTTATGGCGTTAAAAAATATTTTTATATTTAATTGAATCATAGGTAAGGCATAACATTTATAATAATGTATAATATTATATTGTATTACAAATATATTCGACCTAGTTGTGACACAGACTATAGTTTGTGGTTGTGATACGATTTAGATATAATTTGCGATTTACGGGATTTTTACAACTTCGTAAGTACTTATTCAGAAATAAGTGTAAACATCATGACTAAATTAGTTATAAAATATTATTTGTTCATTATAAATATACTTTCTCAGAATATTATATTTTATCCTCCAAATGGATTATGGATATAATATGGACATTGAGCCTTTGAGGCTTTAGCTTATTATGTAGATGCCAGACATACAATCGTAAATCGTAAGCAGTGGCAGCAAATACAATAAAATGTATAGGTATAGTATAATTTGGTAACAGCGATTAGAGAATCGTAATAAAACGCATAAAACGTTTATACGTTATAATATGTTATAACATTATCTTGTTATCTAAATTCGATAATTTGTATTGATAATCGAATAATAATAATTGATAAGACATTAAAAAAAAATACCTTTTTTTGTATCATTTATTAAGCTTGAAGTTATATTTATGACTTATGAATTTGATATTCTATGAATAATGAATATAATATATAATTCAAGTAAAAAAAAAAGCCCAAGGAGGAGGTAATCGCCACGTCGCCCCACCCTCAAATCCGCCACTGATTTGGCTCATATTATAGGGTGGGCTAAAATTAATCAAAATTTACTGACCCATATAAAAATTTTCTCATATTCAACTTATCTAATACATATACATTCCACCTAAATTTTACTTATTATCTCAATAATAACATATAACATCTCACACTCCTATATTTTTATAATTTATATTTAAATAATTTCCCAGTCAAGTGCCACTAATGGGTGTTTTCTTATTCCTATTTTCATTGTATTTTTGTTCTATCACCACATACACTATGGGCCGTTCTTACAATGTTTGGTTAGTGCCTGATAACGCTAACCGGAAGAATTTATCATGTGTTAACCGACAGAATTCTACCGGTTAGTCTTAACCGACACTTTATCGGACATTGTATGAACGGCCCTAATTGTGCTAAATAGTATAGATTCGCATCTTAATAAAATAAAAATATGTGGTATATCTTAGGTTATGTTTTAAAAGTAATCATAATATTATATTAATATACAGTTTTCTAGAATTTACATTAGTTTATATTAATTTATGGTAATATTGATAATTTTGAACTGACTTAACATATGATTTTCTTATATAATTGTACAATAGTAATTACAACATAAATATTTTATAAACATTAAAAATCGTTTTAATAATATTTAATTAATGAGGGGGCAAAATGATGAGTTTGCCCTCTTAATATTTTTCCTGGGGGGGCAACTGCCCCCTCATGTCTCCCCTAAATGCCGCCTTTGAGTAGTATGGTTCAGAAGATCTTGTAGGGGTACACTACAACTAACATCAGAAATACTATAATTTTCAGGATAGCATTTTTTTTTTGCTTCAATGATATATTCATAAACTGGGTATATATCTGCATTTCGCTTTTTTGCTTCATATCTTATATTAATATATTGCTTTTTATTTAATTTATTATCCAAAATAAAATCTAATGCTTCCTCTGCCGAATAAGGTACAATACTTTTTTTAGTATCAAAAGACTTTTTAATTTTAATTGCCCTCTTTGGAGTAGACGTGGCCATTTTTAATAAATCTGCAAGCTCTCTGTTTCCACTTTTATAAAATTTTGATTTTGCAGCATGTTTCATTTCTGGTGTAGCGCATAAATATCCCAATGTTGTAGATCAACGTTGTTTACTTCGAGTAGAACTTTCCGCAAAACATTGGCCTTTCTACATTTTTTTTTTTTCACTAGTAGTATTACATGGGAGTTCAAATTTATTTTGTAGCCATAAATAATTATTTTTTTTAAATATACGAAGTGTACTTTTACTTGCTTTCCATTTACGCACTAGTAGTAAGGAAAAGATTAAAATTGATGACTGTATATATACTATAGTCTCTACATAAGTATCTGACCATGTATGTTCTCCATAAATTGCTTTTAAAATATCGAAAATATATTCCCTACTTTTTAATGAACTAGCTTTAGTTACAGGAATAGGTGCTTTTTTTCCTTACATTTTCAAATAATTCCATGTATGAATATTGTTTATTTCGATTTTGGTAACTTGAATCTATCACAGAAAATAATAAATTTAAATTAGATCGAACAGTGTCGGATCACGAAATTAACAAAAATATAATCTCTACATCCTATACCAGACACCGGCAACCCGCGGCCCTCGGAACTTTTTGCTGCGGCCCTCCAAATATAATTCATGGTGTTTAAAACTTTAATTTTGTTGCTTAAATTGTTATAAAATATATAAATAATATTTAATCAATGCGAGATAAGCTGTGATCGAGAACGTAATCTAATCTTATGTAATGTGTATATCGTCGATTACAACAAATACGTACGAGTATCTGGTTATGGCCTTAGTGCAGTTCGTTTCCAACGTGAAGTTTAAATTTCAACTGTTTTATAATAACCTATCAATTCAATGTCAAAAAAACGTAAAATTAGTGATGAACATCGTACATTCAACGAATCATGGACGGATTTATATTTTTTTATCGAAAATAAAGGTAAACTGTTATGTTTAATTTGCAAAAAAAACCATTTTAACTGTAAAAGAGTATAATGTTAAACGTCACTATGAAACAGAGCATAAATTAAAATTTGACACTCTCACTGGTGATCTTAGACAGATTAAAATAAACAATTTTAAAAGTTCATTAACTAATCAACAAAATAGTTTTAAATTACAACATAATCAAAACGAATCAGGACCATTCAACGACTCTGAGTTTATAAAAAAAATGTGTGTTAGCCGTTGTAAATGAAATATGCCCTGAGAAAAAAAAACAATTTGAAGACATCAGTCTCTCAGCTAGGACCTGTGTTAGACCGTACCGAAGAGTTAGGAACAAATTTAATATTCAAACTGAAAGAAATAGTTTCTAAATTTGATTGTTTTTCTATCGCAACTGACGAAAGTACTGATGTTTGTGACACTGCTCAGTTATTAATATTTATTAGAGGAATTGATTTTAATTTTAATATTTCTGAAGAATTAGCTGAATTATGTAGTTTGAAGGGAACTACAACGGGAGAAGACTTATTTATCGAAATTGAAAAAACATTTAAAAAACTTGATTTAAGTTGGAACAAACTAGTTAGTGTTACTACAGACGGTGGTAGAAATATGAGTGGAATTAATAAAGGATTAATTGGGAGAATAAATGCGAAAATGGTGGAAGAAAGACATGAAGCACCTATGATATTTCATTGCACATACATCAAGAGGCATTATGTTGCAAAATTTTAGCATGGAAAGATGTAATGAATATTGTAGTATCGACGGTTAACTACATACGCAAAAATGCTTTGGCACATCGTCAATTTAAAATATTTTTGGAAGAATGCGATGCTGAATATGGGGTTGTAATATATTTTTCCGAATTAAGGTGGTTGAGTAGAGGTGTGGTTTTGAAACGGTTTTTTATTTTACGAAATGAAATAAATATTTTTATGTCAGAAAAAGGTAAAAATGTACCAGAATTATCAAATGAAAAGTGGGTTCTTAATCTGGCATTTTTAACTGATATAACAACTTTATTGAATGAACTGAATACGAAACTGCAAGGTAAAGACAAATTGTTGTCAGATATGTATTCAAATATAAAATCATTTCAAGTGAAATTAAAATTATTACACAAACATATTAATGAACAGCACTTGGATCATTTCGTATGTTGTAAAATTGTGTTAGAATCAACCAAATCAACTTTAAATTGGGAAACTACAAAAATGAATTTTTTAAATATAATTGAAAACCTACAAAATGAATTTTCAATACGATTTTCTGATTTTTACGTACAAGAGAATAAAATCAAATTGTTTCAAAACCTTTTTTCTCTCGACATTGACGATGTTGAATCTAATTTACAGATGGAAGTCATAGAATTGCAAAACAACGATATTCTTAAAAATGCTTTTAAAGAAAGTAATGACCTAAAAATATTTTATTCAAGTCTTTCTGAAATAGATTTTAAAGGCATTAAAAGTTTTACTAAAAAAATGATTACTGCTTTTGGTAACACATATATTTGTGAGCAGACATTCTCAATACTTAAATTCCGAAAAAATAAATATTGTTCACGATTAAGCGATGAACACTTGAATGCTGTTTTAAGGATATCAACATCCAATATAAAAGCGGATATAAATGAATTGGCGGGAAAAATTCAACCTCAAAAATCATACTAGTAACTTAATATTTGTATACTAAAATGCTTTCAAGAATTAATTAATAATTATTTTTAAACTTTTAAATTTTCTCTACTAATGTATTTAATTAAAAATTAGTTAATGAGGACAACTGCAATGTTAAACTCATAATATATTTGTTGCTATCTGTAAATATATTAGTATTATTTGTTAAAATTATATTTTTTAATATTTTAATTTTGTATGCGGCTCTCCATTAAAAACTGAAAAAAATTATGGCCCATTTAGGTAAAAAGGTTGCCGACCCCTGTCCTATACGATAATATTAATTTCATATTTTGAAGTTAATATGTGTTAAAAAAAAGTACATCAACTAAGAATTTTTTTTTCGCAATTATTTTAATGATAAATTTAGTTTAACTTAAAAATTTACCTGGTATATTATTATCGTCCATGTTGATGAAACAATAAATTATTATGGAAAAAAATAAATACTTTAAAAATAATAGTTGTTACCTATACACGGTGAATATCAAACGATAACTAATTGTATTTTACAATTCTTAATATTATTCGATATCGGTTGCGCATCGGTGGCAAATAAAATTTCATTAGTACGATAAGATAAACATTTTGGGACCATAATAATGTATTTTTATTATATCAATAATATGTATAAAATATAAAACTATTACAATATCTCGTATTGTATACAATTTTTATTTTTGAATTTTGGCGAGCTAGGATTGATTTCATCCCACTGTGCGGCGGCCTCTCAGTTTTTTAGGGGCCGGTGGGGGGTACCCGTAAGTGGGTGGGTAATCATTTATATTCGTAATTATAAATTTAGGTAAATAACACACAAAAATATATTTTAATACTGATATAAACGAATGTCAGTATCCATTAGCCATTAAGGCCTTTTTCACACAGTCCGTTTCTTTAACGGCAACGGAAACGGATCGAATAAAAAAAGAAAACGGAGTAGATAAGACACATAGTTATTTATACAATCCGTTCACAATATCCGTTTTTACCAACGGACAAAAATTTTTTATATATACGAACATTTTTATCCGATCCGTTTCCGGTGCCGTTAAAAAAATAGACTGTGTGAAAGAGGCCTAATTGGATACACTAATATACTTGCCTTTGAACATTTTTGAGTTCGCCATGCCACTGTATGTGTATGTTATTGTTTATTATTCTTGTATGTTGTTTCAAAATCAATGTTTACGTTATTTGCGACCACAGTTTTTACGACTAAGGCATTATACATACATTATACATAATGCTAATCAGCGAGGTTCATAGTTGCACACAGAGAAGGGAAAAAATTAGTTAGATTGAAATAATTAAATCATATTTAAAAATTGTTTTGATTTGATGAACATGTGACTGAACAAGATAGTTGACTCTCACCACGGTCTTTGAAGATACCAATACTGTGACTTTCTATATGGCCTCTGATATGGATGAGTAATCGAAGCCTTACGGACTCACATTGTCACATCATCGTTGTTTAAACGTATCATATGACCGTCTTTCATCGTCTGCTACCCGTAAATCAGACAGTGTGCAGGTCTTAACCGTAAACATAAGACGAACGACAGCAAACTGTTATTTGGTAACGTGTTCTATATTAATACGTAGGATTTGGCCGTAACTTATTTTAAAAAAGAACTGGTCTTAGTTTCATGCAAAATATTTTTAGAATAGGCTACCAATCTAAAAAAAAAATTGCCTTTGCCCTTATAGAACGTTATTAAATTCAAGAGGAGTACTTCATTAATCTACGATCAGTTGTTTACAGTTTTCGAACGTAAAACTTTAAAGTAAAAAAAAAAAAAAATTAAAATAATTCTTCCGTACGAACTCGGAAACGCACTTTATTTTTGTTAAAATATGTGCAATATGAAATGTGATGTAAAAAAAAAAAAAAAATACATAATAGGTACGAATTTTATGTCGTTAATTCGAAAGTAATTTGTGCATACATTATATTATAAGCTATACATAGTTTTAATAAAATAAAAGTAAAAAAAATAAAAATGTTTCAATTTAATTTATATGATATAATAAATATAACAATGTACAATAACTTAGTACTTAATTTACAAATATGATTAGATAATTAAAAAATTAATTTTTTTGCTTTAATAATATATATTTATACAGTAAAATATATAAAAGCTTAAAATCGTATTACTATTATTGATTAACAAAAATATAAATATGTATTTACAAATAAATAATAATTAATTATTGATTAATTAATTAATAATATTTTTTTATAATAATTTATAAATTATCGTTCGATGTTAATAACATTACCGACATAGGTATCTGTTTTATAACTTCTTTAAAATATTTTTATTGCATTTAAATATTATAATAATATATAAAGCTTGAGTGTGAAAACAAAATGTTTACCACTATTATATAATTACAAAATAAAATTAATGGAACAGCAATATCAATTCTCAATAGTACCGTTATTGAGTACTTACATAATATTGTCTTAGAATTTGGACCTAAGTATTTAAAAAAACATAGTAATTCGATTGGGGTTTTTTTTATTATATATATAGATTTATTGATTTTAAATTCACGAGTTATTGTCAGTTTAAAGCTTGATAACTAACAAGATTTTCGATATATTTGTATGTACACTCACCAGTTAACACTAGATATTATTAATAATATATATGGTTCATAGAAGCACATATTACTCATGATTAAGTCATAAGTGTAAATATTATACCTAGTTTAAACGTTGGTTATCAAAATCCGCTATTAAGTGCAGTCCCGAATGTATTTACGTAATACAATTTATTATGTTACATTATATTACCTACGCTTATCGTGACAAAATAAATATTTTATTTATTTCGTCACGATATATATATCTTATTTCCTGGCTGAATTGATATACAAGAACAAAACTCAAACATAGCGTATAGTAATATAAGTGTAATATACAAATATATTTCAACGAATGGTTGTACAACATTGCACAACGAATAAAATACTATATAACGTTTAACATGTAATATTATAATACGAACAAGTCGTATGAAAAAATACGTTGGCAGGAGTTTTTTTTGTTTATAATTGTATTGATATTATTAATTTTGTTGCTAAATTATTGCTGTTGAACGGGAGTGGATTTTGATGTTTTCCAATCTTTAAATATCAGGTACACGCCTGTCGCATACACGGCTGCGTTGATGATTCCGAACAACTATGAACAAACAAATCAAACAGTAATAATTTGTCAACGTTCAAGTGTGCACGTGAATGTAATAATTACGACAATATCGTATTATATTATACATTTGTATGAATATATTTTACGTCGAGCTTAGACTCACCCCAGCTGCTATGTTCGGGTTTTTGTAGTACGAATGGTACGGTCTGGACCAAGCCGACAGTTGTACGATGAATGCGATCGTGTACAGCACGGTCAACAGGAGAGTGTTGAAAAATTCCTAAAAAAAAAAAACAAATGCCCAATTAAATGTAATTTATTCTGAAATATTTAGTTATAAATAAATTATGTTTTGTAGAAGAAAAAATAAAACTAAATTTTCTAAATGTTCGTAAAAAAAATTATGATAATAATATAACAACTACAATTGACAAAAGAAGTAAAAATCAAAAATAATTGGTTATCTGAGAAAAATATACGATATTCATAGAAAATATATTCATTTGGACTAATATACCACAATATTAAATAAAAAAGAACCGGATGGGCCTCGCTCTGCTGTACAGTTGGGGGTGGAGTGCACCTCGTTTATAGGATAGGTCATTATTATAATGGATATGTTAAATTTGAATGCAATGATAGATATCATTGTATACGAATAACGATTCTGAACGGAGTTAAAAGTTGCTGCTTAAGCAAATCGAAGCATTTTTGTGGCCAAAAAAGGTGTCGTCAGACAAAAAAATAAAAAATAAACACACATCATTGTAAAACCAATAGATTCCATCACTCCGTTCAGAATCTAAAATAAAGTTATGTTTATTTAATTATTAATAAATTATAATTTATTAAATATACCTACACGTTTTGTTAAGATATGGCCTAAAATTATTGAAGACACCTTCTGAAATATAGGTCTGTGACAGCTAGATTAAGACCTATCTAGGAATTGCTATTTTAAAATGTTGTTTGTCACATACAATAATTTTCAAGAAAATCATTTTTTTTTTAAACTACACATATTCTCATCCAAAGCTAAAAATGCGAGCACGGACAAATTGCCGTCGTCGTTTAGCCGTAGCCACTTCGCCATCGCCGTTTCTACGTGAGGCCACTTCGCTGTTAAACAAAATTTTGTGCATTTTATTTATAATTATTTATTATACACATTTTCTAATATTCAATAATAATAAAAAATGTTTTTCGTCAATAATATTTAATAATACCTAAAAATCTTTTATCGACATCTAAATAGTTTATTACATTCCGATATCTGAAGGTTTAGATGTGCTGCAGAATTTGTGTGTATGAGGTTCAACCAAAAAGTCCATCAAAAAAATAAAAAAATATTTAGACGTCAATAAAAGATTAACTAAAATTGTGAGTAACTATAATAACCTTAGTTTAATATCATTTTTGTGAGAAATTTCTCAGAATATATCTTTAAAATTATCTTTTTACTATAATTAATTATTAACGTTATTGTTAATATTATATGTAAATACTTATAATGATTAAAATATATCAATACAATTAATTATTATTGTAAAATATTTACAAGTTTATGCTTTGTTATGAGTTAATTTTTTTTTAACGGCGAAGTGGCTTCACGTCGAAACGGCAACGGCGAAGTGGCGATGGCGAAACGGCGACGGCGACTTGTCCTAGATCGCTAAAAATGGATTTCGAATTCCAGAACGTTATACGTATACATAACTAATAAAAATGTAAAATTAATTCATCATAAATAGGACAGTGGACTTATATCTCTAAAAAGCTCTACATATGCACTTCAAATTTTTTTAGCCTTTTTATTTAAAAGTAATAATAAAATAAATAGCGTTTAAAACAAGTTACAACAACTACATAATTTAAATATACTATATATCATAGCCAAATAAACAAAATACATTTTACTTAATTTTCTGTAAAGAAACTACGTTAGATCGTTATCGCTTCTAGAAAAAATGTGTGCCCGTGGACAGTCAAAAACCATGTTATATAACAATAATTAAAAATAAATAAATTTTTATCTAAACATTTTGATTGTATTGTTTGAAATAAAAATATCACTTTGGAAAAAATCGATTAAGTTAAATATGGTCTAAAAACAAAAGGACTCAAAATATGCATTTATATGCAAAATTAAATTTCAAACTAGCTTTATGAAAGCATGAAACGTATTTGTTTCGTACTCTGTTATTTATGTGACTGTGCAAAATAAATATGCAAATGCTTCAAGTCCTCTGCCCTAATCATAAATATTATAATTTAATTTACCGTGAGCACCCAGTTAATGGGAAAATTTATGGCCTCGCGGATGGAAAGCAAATAAACGAACGACCAAATGGCGGTTGCAATGAAACTGATGATGACCACGAACAAGAACCAATTGGTTCCAGGTAACCTGGCCGGCGAAGCGAGTGCCAGACAAACTATTCCGAGTATCTGAAACAATTATATAAAATCATTAAAGCCGTTTAAAAATTGACAGTATACTCATATTGTAACACATAAATAATTATTTTTTCCTCTTATAGCCTATTCTCCAATTATTATTTGACATGAGGGATTGTGAGGGTAATATTATCTCTCATCTTCAACTTTCATTTATAGATATTTTATTACAGTACTCTATACTTACAACTTATACTTACACTTCACATGAATACTGTTATTGTATCGCTCTGATTTAACAAAAGTCTATAGCTATCTTTTTTGAGTTACTTTCCTTTTTTCATTCTTACTATTTTCTTTTAGATACTAAGATATTAATAACGACTTGAATATCTACGTATATTAGCTATTATAAGATAATATATGTTAAGTATATTAATAATAATCATAAAAATATCTAGTTACATATAATATTTTATTCAATTTTCAATTTCAAATGTTTGTATAATAATACCATTTTTTTCTATTAAAAAGCTTTGACATCTGAATCATTAGCATTTAACATAGATTTAATTATTACTATTTATATAAATATTTATATAAAATTAGTCTTAATTAGATTTGTAAGTTTAGCAGCATTGTAAAAATTGTAAATGGCATCAGTGCACTGCAGTGGTTGTTTCGTTGAGTGCCTCCTCCGTGTTGAAGGGGTGGTTCAAAATACTTCGTTCTTTTTTGTAGTTTGAGTAGTGAAGTGTGAGGTGTTCTATTGATAGTGGTACATTATAGTGTTGGTACGTGGGTTCTTCGTGGGTGAAAAGGTGAGAGTGAGTAAAGTGTGTGTAACCTATTCTGATTCTTATAGTAATAGTATCTATGTTAGGGATTATGTTGATGGGGGATCGCCATTTTTTAACTGTTTTTATTTGTTGAATTGAAATTTAGTCGATTATTCTTGACATATCTTTGTATACTATTGTCTATACTTCAGTCGATTGGGAGATGATTATTATATATATATACACAGTGGCGGATCCAGGATTTTTTTAGGGGGGGGGGGTTTGAAAAATGTTTTCGTTGGCCCTTATTGGCCAAATATATTGGAATATTTTTTATAACATTGCAGTCAGTGACTTATCAGTTTTTTACTTTTAATGCAGTAGTGCACGATTTTTTTTTTTTATTAAAATAGAAAAATTTACAATCTGTATATTATAAATAAGTAATTATTTGGATGACATTTTTACTAGTCTAGACGGCTTGAGTGAAGGTAGAGTCCATTGACAGTACTTTCAATATGAACTTTATTTAAATTAAATTTTACTGTATATAATAAATGTATCTATAATATATAGTGCACATTTAAAAATGAAAATTTATGGAATGTATCATATAAGTACCATAATAGTATAATTTTGGCACTATATATATGATCATACTATTAATTTGTACAATATATAATAATTACTGTATATGTGTGTTATATCAACATTTTGTTTCGCACTAAAATCAATAATTTCGTCCCGTTCTTAGTCAACACTAAATAATATTTTAAAATATTATCTCTGTAACGTAATCAATTGCTGATTTAAGGTTGCATACCATACACATCAACACAAATTAATAAATATATAAATGTTCATTATGTGGAGTAGGAGTTATATTACCTTGGGTATATTGAAGTTATTTTTATAATTTAATGCTTTTGTATTATTCGATTGATTGTCGGTGTTCCGATATACTTCAATATATAATATTACCCAATTGATCGCCCACGCCTGTGATATCTATGTATTTTTTGTCGAAATTGATAACCTACAATAATAATGATAATCTTCTGATTCATCTATAAGTGTAAAAAAAAACTGAAGGTTACCTACTTATTATTGTCGTTAGTATATATGGCTGGTACCACTCCATCATATTATACCTACGCACGGTCACACCAGGGCTGACCATGAAAACCGACAAATTCTCGTCCGGTACACGTGTCCGTAGAAAACACCCATAATATCATTACTATTTAACATTTCATATTTGTACATCCGAAAGACGAAAACATGAGCTAATAATAACTATTTATTATGCACTAATATGCTTGACACAACAATTATAAATTACATGTAGTTACAATTTATATAATATTCTACACTTATTATGTTGACAAATATCGCTTATATGCTGAACAAGTATGATATACTCATATTCTCATATTCCGCGAAGTTTTCTTTCCTATTTATAGCAATACGTTGTAATAATATTAAGAGTAGGACTTAGAGGTTATTACGATAAACAACCCTTATATACATATTTTGACTCATTTTGCATTTCTAGAATGCTATGCGCTATATTAAGTTAATAATAATACCATTATTACAATTTGTTTACAATTGTTAACCTATATACAATAGAACTTCTGAATTAAGAACTGCTACGGAGAAATTTAAAAATTTCGTTGTTGAAATGTGTTCACTATTGATAGAAATACATAATGTAAGTGGTTAGGTTCCTCGACATCGGGTTTAATCGTAATGGCTTAACGCTAATCTTTCAATGTACGTATTGTAAATACGTTCATATATCATATTGTATGATGAGCACGCAAATTACCTTTATCTATATTAAAAAATATATTTAGAAATCAGTTTTATATAAAGTTAAATTGTCTTTTACGGTTTTGTCGGACGTGCGGTCGTCATTATTTAATATATAAATTACAATGGATCTTAAATAATAATGTTTTTTTTATAATTATACAAAAACAAAAAAAAAAAATAGAGAACTAAAAAGTTAAAAAAAAATATAATACCTAAACATTATAAATCGGTGAGTTACTGTTTGTTTTTCAATTATATTATTTGAATATAATATATTATATATTATATAATCAATTAAGCCGAAGATAAAACCGGATGAATTTCCTTACATATTATTAAATAGCAATAACTTATTTGTATGATTCATCATTTAACGAAAATACTAATTGTTAAGTATTTTGTGGTGACGTAGAAATATTTTGAAATAGACATCGAGGAAAATTGGCCTGTCTTAACATTTGGCACACTTTAAATAAACAGAAATTGCGTCACTATACATATATATTTATGGAACAATATCAAAGTGTTAAGCTCAGCATAAACACATGTATTTTACAATCAGTTGAATGTTTGGAAATTCGATAGACTAAATGGTGCATTCTAACATGCATATTTTCCGATAGTTCATTAGAAAATAGTGATTGTTTAGTAATTTTATTAAAGCCCAAAAGATCTACTATAATAGATACCTATATAGGTACCTACTACATATGTATATTTTATGAGCTGTAATACGTGTAGAGCCTGAAGACCTGAAGAATAAAGCCTATGACGCACGTACATGCGCTGTGTACCTGAGTGTGCGTACATTTTACATATACTGATCGATCATTATTTGTACACGTAATATTATTATTCTTGTCACCGATTTTTATTATAATTATTATTTTTTTGTTCTATCGCCGTAGCGGTATACCGCGATTTAGAAAATGATTATAATAAAGTACCATTCGCAACAAAGCACATAACAACAGCTAACCGTCATATACGTATGTATTAAATTATATTGTTTGTACCTACGGTCTCGTGAGCAGCAGAAACGACCGAACTGACACTAAAAAAATATGGTTTTTTTAAAAATATTTTCTTATTTTATTAAAACCCTGACAATAATGACTTGCAAATAAACTACACATCACTGATAAATTTATAATAGTTACATACATATATCTAATATATATATATATATATATATTTACACTGTATAAATAAGTACGCATAAAGATACTAAACATTTAAAATAACAGTTGCACTTCGACGAAGAAAATGTGCACGCATACACGTGCACTTTTGACCCAAATATTGCACAGGACACGTCCGTATAATAGGTATAATAGGTAAAATAATAATTATAATTTATTACTATTGCATTATAAATATCTTTCTAACATATTCACACCTTATCCCAACAAAATCGCAAATTAAGTACAAAAATTAAAATCCAATAATTCCCCAGGATACACAAATAAATTCTTCATACATACTTATGAGTCTACTTCCTTTACTAACAAATCAATGGCGTAGCCAGGTGGGATTAACAGGTTACAACTCCCCTCCCGCAATGTCTCTCTTATTTTGTAAAATGTACAATAATTTTAAGATACATTGTTCTATCATGTCATCATTAAACAATTTTCACAGTTTCAATACACTAAATAATAACACTTTTAATATTTTAATTTATATTTAATCGACTTATTAAAATTAAAAAATTGGTATTTATGTAAGCGAGAATTGAAAATTTAACTCCTTCTCCAAAAAAAAATATTTTTCTAGCTACTTCACTGCACTACTTCCAAGTTAATTGAAAAACTATTTTTAAAAAGGATTAAAGCTTTAGTAAAGTTACAAAACATCATCACCAATGCACAATTCTGTTTCCAGGCTAACCACTCTACAATTTAACAAGTTCATAGGTTTATTGACAAAATAGCTTCCTCATTCGAAAACAAAAAATATTTTCTAGGAGTTTTCCTGAACATTTCTCACGTTTTTAACCGAATTTGTTATCACAGCCTGTTTTTTAAACTAAAACTTTTTCCAGCTTATCCTTACCTAATAATTTACTCAAACCTAGAAAACCGTTTATTTTCAGTGCGTCAAGGAAATGAATTATCTTCTCTTTTTCGTATCCAAGGAAAATATGTTTCCTGATTTCTTCAATATTCTTACGTCCAATATTCTTCAAACTAACGACACTATTCTAGCTACCTAGCGGTAACTATCCTTTAATATTGATCCCTTTAAAGCATCTCTAGCTCTTCAACATCATTTAAACCTCAATGAAAGTTATACACTAAAATTTAAAATTAAAATAAACGAAGATAAGTCCATGCATGCACCTTTCACCCTTAAAAAAAATTCCAACGAGTTAAAATTCCCTCACAAGCATTTGTGATCACTAATACACTTACCTAAAGTCATCTTAAGGCAAAAAGGAAATTATTAAATACGAAACTTTCACTAAAAGATAAACTATTAATATAGAAATCTATGGTTAGGCCGTTTGGGCTTACGGTGTCCAAATCCGGGGTTGTGTCAACACTTATTATATTACACTACTAATGCTATGATTTAATCTCTGTATTTTATGTAAATAAATGTCGTAAAACAAATTATTCGGATCACACATTTTTTGTGACCATACTGAGATTGTAATTGGTACCCAATGTGTGCATTTATGTAGTTTTTACATCACGAATCACGCGACCTCTTTGCATATATAATAAATATGAATACTGTAATATAATTGAATAATTCCGTAAATGGGCTTGCGGACGTACCTGAAAAGCCATAACGACCACATTATTACTTAGGAGTTAATGATTATATTATCGCAGGCTAACCCCATCCGTAGATGCGCGGGAAATAAATGATTTTGACGATAACGTTGTGCGAATGGTTCATTACACTAAATATATCTTATTATATTATATGTATCTTATTATATTACGCAGTGCCGGTTTAAGCTATATTGTCGCCTCGGGGCAAATTAAAATTTGCCGCCCTTATGAAAATTACAATTCAAAACTATATTCACCACACTATTAATTACAGTCAGTATCGTTTTAACGGGTAGGATACAAGTACTATGCAAGAGCAATAAATATTTTAATTGTCAAAAAAAATCGTCAAACTGAAAATATGTTTGCACATCTAACGGTGCCAACTGCCGACATAAAATATTATTAAATTGTATTTTCGAGGAAAAACGTACAGGAATAACGAAAATAGTTTATATGATAACAGTACAACTAGAACAAATTCTTAGTTCTTATAAGATATATTGTAACATGCAGCGGTATATTGTAGAGGTGGGTCGAACTCAAGAATATGGTTTCGAACCGAACTTTTCAATAGTATGTCGAACCAAAACGAACTTTGTGTCCAACCGAACTTTCTAATTGTATTTCGAACTAAACAATTTAGTGTGATATCGAATCTAACCTCTTTTTTATTTAATATTTGATAGCTTATCAATTTTTAGTGTAGATTTTATAATCATAAATACACCCATCTCTTTCTTGTATTGCAAATACTGTTAGGTACTAATTGTTTTAAAAACAATAAAATAATTTCAGATTTTAAATCTTACTACGAACTTGTAACTATGCATATTTAAAAGATCTAATATATTAATGATAATTCTTTGTCTTTAATTTAAAATTTAAAATACCAAACATAAATGTAACTTTCACAATGTAACTAAATAATAGTTGAACAATTAATTATAAAATAAAAAGTAAATTAATAATATATAATTATTATTATTTGTTATTTACAATTTATAGTTTTTATTATTTTATAATTTATAATATTATAACACAGATTTTTTTTAAAAAGACTTAGTAAAAACATTTTTTTTATGTGGAGTGTTTTAAATTATTATTAAATAAATTAAAAATAATAATTATTTATAAACAACTTACTTGAATAAATAATGATAATTGATTTATGAAATACAAAGTTTCTCTTTAGTATATAGTTATAATAAGTTATTAAGATGTAATAAACTACAATATAGTCATTAATAACGAATGCGTAAGTATAATGCGTATTGTGTTGAGTAACGACTATTGAATAGGGCTAAGGACCAATGTTATAAAATTAATAATAAATTAGGCTGGCCAATCGTCCTGGATTTTCCGGGACGTTACCGGTTTAGAAACTCATGTCCCGGTGTCCCGAACATTTTTTTCAGAACAATGTGTTGTTACCGAGTTTAGCTATCAACATAATAATGTCCCAGAATTTAACTTTTTTTTAACGTATTTTTTTGAAATTATTTGTTGATAATAATAATCACACACAAATACGCATATAGGCCATACAAGAACATACAAGAAAAATTATAATTATATATTTTTTATTTTACGTTGATCTTAAAAAATTTGCCGCCTCATCAAACATCATAAAATTTGCCGCCCCGGGAAAATTACCCCCTTGCCCCTCGTTAAATGGGGCTCTGACATTACGTATTGTTATTTACTAAATCCTTAAGAAGAGGGTTTTTTTTATTGCAGTCAGTGGCATCGAACCTTTTTTATATCATTGGGGTAAAACCTAATTACGGGTACCCAATCACTCATTAAAAAACAACTCCGATGAAGTTGATAATGACTGTTGAAGAAGTTTTGTGTAAAAATTCCATTTATTTTAATGGTACTTCGGATTCATGTATTTAAACGAGAGATTTTAATTTAAAAACACCGATTAGCTATGTTACATAATACTTTTAGTTTTTATAATAAACTTATTTAATATAATACATGTGCCTATTCATTCTATAAATTATAATATACTATACATATAGTGATGCTCATCTCCGGTCCATGACGATTATTATAACTCGTTAATTATCATGTATTATAATTTTGTAAGAAAAACGATTCAAGTTTCCGGCTTATGCCATCGTGACATTTTTTTTCTTACGGAAAACACAATTTATAATGCCGCCTCTATGTACGAGTATTTTGTTGACAGTGGTTTTTTTTTTTTTGTTATTGTTAAATTTCTCTTTGTGAGAACAAACCGGAGAAAACGTCGTTCCGTTTGTTTAATTATCAGGAAATAGATTTCACTAGTAAAGAAAAGAACTATGTATAATATAATCGGTAGACTATACAAAAAGAGCCCGATAAAAAATCAATATTATATCAGCAGATTCATTGTTTTTTGTCATATTTTTTGGCGTTTCAGTAATATTCACTGTCACTGAATACAAAACAGAATTTTTTTTGAAAATACGTAACATCGAAATTAATTATAATTTATTAATATAATTTTAAATGAAAAGAATATTTTTCTTTTGTTCCCGCGTCTAACGTATAATCTATTGGAATAGTATACACTGCACAATGTAATTGTTATTATATTTTACCCAGAAAAAAATGGTTTTTATAAAATATGTATTTGTTTTCGGACGATACAACAACAACAATATATAATAACAATAACAGAAAACGTTTTGGGACTGTTACAATAGAATTTGATCATTTTCCATTTTGTTCAAACTTAATTATATCAATAATTTTATTGATTGCCTATTTTATTGTTACAAAAACTATGTTTACTGCTTTTACATTAATATTATAATAATTATTTTTTATTCAAACATATTTATATACTTAAAAATAAATTAAGAAAACCTTTATTTGATTATATTCTTACATACATATATTACAATTCGCTGATTTAGTGTGTTAGACGCTAGGACAGAAATATCTTAAATCTATTATTATACCTAACGACTAAAACATAGAAGCTTATTTTTAATACAATTTTGTAATATTTTTTTCGTTGAACATTTCTGAAGTCTGTTTCATTAGTATAATTTGGTTTTCTATGAAATTTAACGAATTTGATGCTTTTATACCGGCGATTGTAAACTGCGCCCAAAATACAGGTAAACACAAAATCACACATGTAAACTGCGCCCGAGTTTTTATCAAGAGTAAAAAGGTGACATGTAAACTGCGCCCGGGTAAAATACTTAATTCGTTACAGCCGTTTAATTAAAATAATTATAAATATTACAAATAATTAAATATGGTGGATCATATTCATCAATTGGAATTTGACTACTATTATATTTATTATTTAAATTTTCTAACTTTTCGCGTTTTTTTTTTTTTTTTTTTTTGTTTTAGAGTTTTGGAATTTAAACGGTTCATTTATACTATTTAGTTTAATGTAAACTTCTATTTAAATTCCTTATAACTTTTCTATGATCATGAAAATATTTGGATGAGTTGTATAAAAGCTGGAATTAAAGTGAGAATGTTCTATTGTTAAAATAACCTACTCATTAACTTTATTAATAACTGTAAATTTAATTAATTTTGAAATTTTATTGTAATAATTGTTGAGCTATAATGGTTTTGCCGAAAGCTAATAAAAAAAATAAAAAAAGTGAGAATGAAAAGACTCACATGCATTTGTGGTTAAAGTTGGCTCTGCTGATGCTTGAGCCCATACTTCAGGTGGATACTGAGCTTCTTCACTTATATAAACGTCTACCAAATAAAATGTCTCTAATATACTTGAAAAAGTACACAATCGTCAAATATAGAGAATTTGATAAGTGAAAATTTAATAAGTTAATAAGTCTGGCGCAGTTTACATTATACCTTTTTAACATAGATAACATTTCGGGCGCAGTTTACACTATACCTTTTCAACTAAGGTAAAAATTCGGGCGCAGTTTACAAAAAAAAAGGTTATTTGGGCACAGTTTACGTATGCCCTTTTATACAGACGTGGATTTAGAAATAAAAGAAGAGAGGAATAGACGAAAAAATTTACTTCAAGTACATCATATTTTTAGAAAGAAAAAAAATGTGTATAGTTCACAGGCCTCTCATATGCATTATTCAATTTGTGTTTGGTTTTTTACGTTTTTTGTAGTCTGAAAAAAAATTTGAAATCGTTTGTGAAAAACCGAAAATTTAATGTAAAATCGATGTTTCAGTCAGATTTAATAATATGTAAATTCTCGTTTAAATTTTAAAAATTATCAATAAATACATAATGTATTGTAAAACTAATATATTTCTCGTACTTCATTCGAAATTAAAAATGAACAACAAATTGATTGATTTTTCATATAAACCATAATGCCATCATTTTACTTTGGATTATTTTTTTAAACTTAATTAACCTATAAAAAAGTTTGTTTGTCATATATTATTTGAAAAATCCCGCATATTAACTTACAGTAAAAGTGTAATAGCAGTTTAAAATGATACACTATCTGAATGTGAAAATATGCACGAAACACGAAAGTGATGCCAAGTATTGAACTCGGAAAGTATTAATATGTATAATATTCATAGGGGTCGATTCAGACTGGGTTTCAGAACGCAATAAATAATACGTAATGTACAAATACGAGTACATACATACAAATTATATTGAAACTGTATATCAACAAGTTATTATAGGTTAAAATTTCGACTAAATAGTAATGGTTTTAGTGTAGCAGTTTACACAATGATTCCACATTTACATTTTTTATTTTTTTTTAACACTGTTGCCAGTTGGCTAAGGATAAAAAGATTTTATTTCTAATCATGTTTCGGGGAAAATGGTCGATGTAATAAACAAGAATAAATTTATTTATTTCATATAAACATATATTTATGTGTAAATCGTAAAAGGGGTCTTTTAATTTACGTAAAAAATATCGTAGAAATTAGATTTTATTCAGTTAACCATAGATGATATAAAATTATGACAAGAAATATGTATTAAATGTACCTTTTTAAAAAAATATCGAAGCAAGCAATAATCTATAATATTCTAAGTTATTAGACTAAAGCTAATGCATCCGTCAGGTAAGTTAGTTTTAATTGCGATATTTTCAATCAATATAATAATGAAAAATTCATAAATGTTTCAATCCTTTAATTCTTCAATAAATTATATGCTGTAAACATAAATTAGAATCCAATGCACGAAAATTAATAATAAGTCTCGGGTTGTTCAAAATTAAAAATTTAAATTACAATTTTATTATACAGCATGATGGTAATTTATTGTTATAAATATTGAGGAATGAAAACTAAAATTAGCAATAACATAAATAAAAAATGATCAATAAAAAAGAGAGAAAACACAGTGGTTAATAATGTTTGGCAAAAAACATCGATTTTAATGTTTATCAAAAGTTGGATGAACATTATCTATAGCTATAAAAATGTTAGACATTAAAAAATACTATCCTAGTACACCGAAGTTCTGCCAAAAATCAAAAAATAAGTTTTATAGCACTTTTAATAAAAACCTGACTAGACACAGAAGTGTTTTCGATAAATAAAACTTACTGAAATTTAATTTTACAGAAAACAAAAAAATCCATAATATTTCGTACTACGGTTACAAAAATTAAATTATGTTTTTTATGAATTTAAATTAGGGGTCGTAGTTATACACGGTTATTAGAGTACACGTGTACCCGCGTTACGTGTATACGGGTATTATATCTATTAATATCCATGTTTTTAATACACGGGTATTTTTTACTGATACACGTGTATTTAATACCCGTTACCCGTGTACACCAGCTTGTATGTATTACCCGATAAGTAAATATCAGACACCCGTTAAGTTATTAATTCAGGGTAATTAAAGGTATATTATATAATTATTCAAATATTGGTATGAATCTAGTTTGGCTTCTACAAAAATTGGCAATTTTTTTAAACCTAAGTGGATATTTCATTCTTAAAAAACTGATTTTAACTTGAATACTTTATTATATCTATTTATAATTACTTAATATTTTGACTTATTCTATCATAATTTATATAAAATGTTTTCTATGTATGCCATCACTCATGGATAAATGTTTCAGCCACTTATTAGACTCAAAATCGCCTGGAATGGTCTGTACGTATTCAAATATTTAAATTCGGTTATAAGACTTAAATTTCTTAAGAAAAATTGTAGAAAATATATTTTGTATTGGTTAATACATAACGTCGCAAGAACTACTCAAAACCAAAGGTATGTATTTGATTTATTTTGAATAGAAATTTAAATGTTTTAAATAATTAGTAAATATTAAATAATATTTTATTATTAAAATACTATATACAAATACGTCACATGCTTTTTTTCAAATAGATAGTGAAAGTGAACGACATTTCGCACCCTTGGTACAAGAGTGCCACAACTCAAAAAACATCATTCTGAGAAAATACAATTTGGTTATTTTTGAAGCTTTAATCTTAAAACTTTGCAATTATTCATATTTTTTGAAAATATTAGTTTTGTATTAATCTACTAAGTTATAATATAATATTATATCGACCAGACACCAGAAAATAAGGTTATGGCAGTTAATCAATTAGAATAGGAACAACAAAAGTGCCACATTTAGTGTCATTTTTTTATTTCAAATCAAATAATTTATGCGCCACAAAACAAAATTAAGTATAAATATAAAAATATTGAATTATTTGTCATAATATTAATTATTAGTTTCTTAGATATATTTATTTACTCTTGTTGGGCACTTATAATACTATTTGTCTATTAAATGAGTTCTTAATTTATCAACAAAATAATTTTTAGATTTTTTAATAAATAATAATAAAATTCATAAATATAATGTAATACAATTGCTATTATGAAATTTGATATTAAATAATATTACAATTATTACAATACAAAAACATGGAGAATAAAATACACGGGTAATGACGGGTATTTATAAATACACATGTATTTTATTTACATGAACCTTAATACCGTTTCAGATAAGAACACGGGTACCCGTGAAATGGTGAGCACTAATTTAAATTTATTTTGATCATCGATATTTATTATACAAGTAATCTTATTTTATAACTGTGATTCGAAGTAAAATAATTAAATATTAGAAATATTAGTAACAGAATTAAACGTGTTTTTGATCAGTAACGGCAGGAAGTTTTTTCTACTCAAACCACCGATTTCATAGGAACGCCCACCAAAATCATTTATAATACATAATTTTAAATGACCACGAATGATTTTCAGGAATTCACTGCGTGTTTATACCTACTTATAATTTTTAAGTTATATTTCTGTATTTCATATTTCATAATATTATTATAACGTATTCGTATGTTATACGTAATGTACGAGTATTTTACCACAATAATTATTTTAGATTCTGAACGGAGTGATGGAATCTATTGGTTTTACAATGATGTGTGTTTTTTTTTATTTTTTTTTTTTTATTTATTTTTTTTTAATTTTTAATTTTTATTTTTGTGTCTGACGACACCTTTTTGGCAGTAAAAATGGTTCGATTTGTTTATGTAGCAACTTTTCTGAAAGGAAAGTGAATCTAGTTGGTACTTTGGGAGGTCAAAAGTAAAAAATTTTCAATATTTTTTAAATGCGACGGGAAAAACCCTAAAAAAATAAGGGAAAACGGGAGTTTTTACGCAAAACCAGTTTTCGACAAAATCAAATTTTTATTTTGCTATAACTCAAAAACTAATCGATGTAAATACTTGAAATTTTCACCAAATGTTTAGATTAGCGTTCTCTATACACCGTTAAATTTTATTGAGCTATTTATAGACAATTGAAAATTTCAATTTTTTTTAATTTTTTTTTTTTTTAAATAACGATAAAATTTTTTTAGCCGGCCAGAATATCTTGAAAATTTAATACAAAGTTTCTTATAAGTTGTTCCTTAACTGATAAAAAAAAATCTAAAATCGTAAGTCACAATTTTTTTTTATAAGTACTCAAAGTTCCAATTTATACGAAATGTGTAAAAATCACGATAATTTGCAAGTTATTTTGTAGATAAAAATTCATAAAATTTTTTCTGTTCATACTTAAGGTTCAAAATTTTCACACTAGGTTATCTATAAGCTACTCTACAAAAATCTTTAAAAAAATTTCTACCGGACTTAGAGGAAAAAATTTATGACTGTTTGAAATTTAAATAATTGCTTAAATAGCGATTTATCTCAAACGATTTTAAATATTTGTTATAATTCAAAAAGTATAAGTCACTGATTTTGAAATTTCTACCAGCTTTTAAGACTGGCATTTTCTTTATGACATATTTTTTCAAAATATTATATTGATTTTTAAGCCACTTATAGGCATTTAAAATATTCCATTTTTTTACATTTTATTTTAATAATCGGTGATAAAAAAAATTTGGCTCCTACAAAATACTTGAAAATTTAATAGAAGATTCCAAAGAAGTAGTTCTTAATGTCATTCAAAAATTATTAAAATCCATAGGCACAATATGGCTCCAGAGTCAAGGGATCACGAGGTTTCTTTCAAGTCTTAATAAAAAATTAAAGAAGTGTAACTTAGTCAAAATATATAATTTCACCAAAGCAAAAACTAATTAAGTTATGAAAATATTATCAATTAAAAAAATATATTTTCCATTGTAGTATACAACAGTATAAGTACACAATATGTCACAATGAATTCAGAGACTTTAATACTCGACGGATTAATTTGTGTATAGATATAATTTTTGTCTACAACGAGCAGTTAAAAGTGTAACAATTAATAAGACTTGAAATAGTGTGAAAAAAGATGTAATAGTTGAATAATTCAAAATGTACGTACATTACAGTATACTGGAATTTATTTTTAAATAAATTAAGATGTACTTGTAGGTCTCATCATAATTTAATTTTAAAAATATTAGACAAGAGAACTGCATTGTATAGCAAAAATGCTAAGTATAAGATGTTCATAAAAAAAAAAATTGATTTGTTTGACAACCGTCTAAGTAAAAACGGTTGTTCGTCCAATAAACAATGTCCTCGTTTAGGATGAACAACGGTGGAACGCCGGTGCGTCGCGATTATTATCGACAGGTCAGGTTGCCAGGACTATTTACTCTTAACGATTATTAAGACGTCGGCGTTTAGGATGAAAATAGTGGTGGTTTGTGAAAATGCTGATCACATACGAACAATTGCGATAATAATATTATGACAGTAAAGCGTAACCGATTCATGGACGTGTTTCGATTCCGAACAAGTAAAACTTAATATAGAATATATTATGCGCACGGCATGCCGGTATGCGAATGTGCGATAGTAACACACGCAGGCGGCGATGCAATAAATAATAGTAATTGATATTTACACACGGTCCGTTTAACGGTATCGAAATTCAAATTGTGTTCGAGAATACCAATTAGCCGTTGACAATCGGTCAGGTAGGCCGGCGCGAATCGTGTCGTGAACAATTTCGTGAAACAATAATAATTACAATGACGATCAATATTAATGATAACACGCGAACGTCGATGACACGATATTGGAGATTTTCCATCGGAATACTTCCGTGTGGCGCGCACGAGCGTCTCCGCGGTTAACGTGCGCGCGCAGCGACATCAAAGAGCCGTGCAAATCAGACACAGTCGCGCGTTGTTCTTACGTGATAATTGCATTACGATGTTTTACGCACGCTTGTGACCAAGTCGAACCGCGTACAGGACGAGGCGAAACGACGCAGGCAACGATGATGATTACGACCGCGTTTTTTTTTTCATTTTTTCCCCGTATTATTTGTACACGTGGGCACAACGGTTACGATGATAATATCGTTTTCACAGTTGAGAGACGAACGATTTGATAGAGTTTTTTTTTTCTACTATTCCAACCGATCGGTTCCTCGTATGCAATACCATACGTATAAGATGTAATAATAAATCTATTACACGCCGTTGAAAACGAACAAAATATGTTTCCCTGAAGGAGCAGCTCATAGACACAATCATGCTGACACGTGGTCCGCACGGAGTATTTATTCTAAGGAGCTGACGTTCGTCAGGGTCGATAACCACATACGCAACTGCAACACGACCAATATACTACGTAGTTAATTCGCGTTGTAAATGTGAATTATTATGAACATTACTAGTGATTACTACAGAATTTATTTTACGCTTATAAATTGTCAACGGTTTTATTTTTTTTCTAGAAATGTTTAATGTTAACAAGACGGCGAAAACGTCTAAATGCGATAACAATTAGAGGAGACTGCGATAATGTTTGCGACTAACGAGGATATAAACCACAAGCCGATTTTCTACAATTTCCGTCTTTAACGATGAACTTTGATCACTACAATACTGTTAACATCATATAAATATAATATTATGTTTTATTCTTTCATTAACTATAATTATAAAATAGCAGCTATATTTAAGAAGTTGTACACAGCCAAAGATAAATATGTATTATTCAAATATACGAGTCAACTGTATAAAGTAACAATATACCTTATTAGCTTTAAAAAATAAAAACACTATATAGACGTCTATTTAACATTGAATAGTTTTTTATTTTTTATTTTACTTAATTTTAGCCGAAGTAGGAAAGTTTATTTAAATACCACTGTAGTTACTATAATACACGACTATAAGTACCTACTGCATAGCATTATATGTAATATTTAGTCATCTCGAAGCAAACGGTTGAAAAATATTGTTTCGTTACTCTTAGACACCTGTAAAAAATTTCCGTATTTCAACTTGGTTATTTGTGACTTTTGCCATGACATTTCTTACGCACGACACCACTAAATCATTGTAACTAAAACGGTGATTTTGTAAGAAATAGACATTCGGAAAAATCATGGAGCAAAACGGTCGGTCACAGACCAGTAAATAAAATGCCGTTACAACGTACAAGATACTAAGGTAAATTTATACATGTATATATAAATGAGAGAATGGTTAATTGGAGATTTTTTCTGGTATGACAAGTTACGCGTCTGCGACGACTTTCCACCGACGTTATCCCGGCATTCTTCTAAAACCACTTTTATTACTATGTGCGTATCATATTACGAATACGTGTGTAGTAGTTTTGAATAGCTGTTATATACACTGTGCGTACTGTTTGAACCGTGAAATGAGGGACAGTTGTGTTAACATTGCTTCCCTTCAAAATACTACGTATACCTATATCATATTGAACATTCATACACAACACACAAATTATATACTACACGATTTGCTTAATTGTTTTCAATAAAAAATTTTTTTTTCGTCCATATATAATTTTTGTAATTTACTCAGACGTGTGCTCGCAGTAAATTGTAATAATTAATTAAATATTATCAATAAAATCACAGAGTATTACAATGTTGTCCACCTCAACCGCCGCCGCCGATCAATAATATAGTTTAAAAATAACTGCACACAAGAATTTAATTCATTTTTCAAAATCTTAAGAATTTTAAAACTATTAAACTTTATATTATGACATTTAGTTAGGTTACATATCTTGTTTTTATTTTACAATTATTGTCTTTTTATGTGCCATACAGTGGCGTGCTGACAAAATCTCAGACCTTGGCGTAATTATGATAAAAACACACCCACCCACCCCCTCCTCCACAAAAAAAAAAAAACAAGAAGATTACTTATTATTGGAGGACACACATATTGATTATACTTATAATAAATGTATTCTTGTTGTAACAAAATTGTTGTCCTAACCTAATCTAACCCTACCCTAAGAAAGTTTTTCTCATGTAGTTGTGTGTACCTAGTGTGTGGATATCAGATTTAAGTTTTTGTGAGGTTTTAATCTTTCACTTTAGGCTATCTTGTGAATAAAAATAAATAATATCACTTTATAATTATTGCCTACTTTTTCACTATTAACCTTAGTAAAAGTCAAAACTATTCAAAACTATGATAATAATTGTAGTTGCAGATAATTTTGACTACTCCATACATCAATAAGTGAAATAACAGTTGCATTACGATAATACCTAATTGCCCGATCTGTGTGAACGTGACTTGCTCTATTGTCTCTTACACTATTTTATGTTATCGACTATCATTGTCATATGAATCTAGGTGGTTGTACTACTTGTACGTTGTAAACTGTACCAGTGGCGTATTCACGGGGGAGGGGGGGGTTCATGGGGTTTGAACCCCCCCCCCCCATTGGCCGTATTTTTATATTTCATATGGGTATCACAATACAATATTTTTTTACCTACAATATCACGGTTATTGATTAAGTGATTAAATTAATATAATAAATAAAAATAAAAATAATAATTGATTATTGATTTTACTGATTATAATATAGTGGTTAATACCTCATTAGTTACCAGTACCTACCACGATTATCAACACACATTTTAAATTAATAATTTGGTTTCATTGTGTATTGTGATTTGTGATAATGTGAATATGTGATGATAACGTCAACGTACAGATTTCGTATTCATGTATGCTTAATTAAAATCTTTCGTTTCTGTGTTACTGTGTTAGTATTTACTAGTTTACTTCTTAGTTCTAGTAGTTTTATATTTATTTAACTAAAATAACTGGAAACTAATAGTTGAGGAAGTGGTGGACGATCTGGCAAAAAAGCCAAGGAAATTAGACTTTATATTATAATGTGTTAAAATATATATATATTTTTTTTAAATAGAGCAAAATTTGTAATTCTTATAACTACGGAGGGTGTGGGGGGCAGAGCCCCCCACTTTCGTATTCTAGTAAATTTTCAGAGCCCCCCTCATTGAAAATTTCTGAGAACGCCACTAAACTGTACTACTGTAGTGATGTACTACGAGCAAATAGGTACCTAGGTAGGAACCTTGTATCTAAGATGGCCGGGGGTACCCACCCCCAACCATAAATTTCTAGGGCTGGCGCAATTGCATCAGTTAAACACCGATCAACACGCCACTGGTGCCATATACATGAAAATATCAATAATTTAAACATTTCGTTAAATTTCCAAAATCATGATAAATAAAGGAAACAGTTTTCTAATTTATAAATAATAATACAACTTAAGTTGTCTATTAATATCATTTATACTGAGAAAAAAAAATATAAAGATCGTATACTTTCAAATGTCAGTATTACATTATTTAATATTATTTAACCTTATACATTGATACATTATGTTTATGTATTGAACATATATGTATGGTAAAATAGGCGAAAAATATTTTTTTTATAAAGCGTTACGAAATTGCCGTTTTCAAATTAAGTAAACTAATAGATATTTTATATTTTTGATTTCCATTTTTTAATTTACTTGCGATCATTTGTGGATAAAACCCTGTTAAATACATTAATATTAAAACTAATATAATTTCAAAAAATTTTGATAATAAAATAGCTAATAATTGAAATTCTCATACGACCTAGTAAACTTGAAAACCTATTAGTTGTAACGTCGAAAACACGTAAACGATTACTTGTAATTTAAAAAACCTTGTAAATAATTAATTCGATTGTTCTTTTTATAAAATTCATATCAATGTGTGACCCCTATACCGGACATATTCTCGGAGAATTTTAAATGTCACGTTTGCCCGCATGGCAATTGGCAATGTACAAAATATTATATAAACTTAAAATCCTCAGCTACAAGCGTATAGGTTTATGTTTAAAATTTTCAAACAAAAAGAATAATATCGAAGCGACTTCAACGACTTCACAAATTTTTATTGTTGGAAATAATAATTATTTCGTAATGACGTTGTGAATTCGTAGGTTTTCACGGGGTTATTGAAAAATTTTTCGATTCTCATGCGGCGTTGGACTGGAATACTTCTGTTATTGTCCTTCGGAAAACGTCGACAAAAATACGACACGTGGTGTTAATAGACGTAACTACACTATTAAAAGTTCTATGTAATTCATTCTGACACAGTAAAATAATAATAATAACGATAATAAACTTGGAAAAAAACAAATCGAAAAGATCCATCGTGTGTACCGTACATTGTTCACCAACCCATTATTTAAATTGTTTATTAACCAGTAGAAATTGGTTTAATTATCGTTCAATTAAGACGTTAAAGGTCTTATCGTGCGACGTATACCGATCAGCCGGCAGCTGCGGTCAAACGTAGTGTGTCGGCGGATGGACAAGACGACGCGTTCAACAGGAAGCGGAAAAAATGTACATAATACGCGACGATGTTTTATATTTATTAATGAAAGACAACGCGCGCGCGTAGGAGTCGTAAAAGCACCGTTGCGAGTTCCACCGTCGTCGTCATTTGTCCTACTTTATGCGTACCATATTATAAACATAATATACCACACACGCACACACGCATATGTGCACGTGCATTTATGCAAGCAGTGTACGGGACGATGATTTCGACTAAAAATATTGGATTAGCCGACCGCGGAATACGTGATTTCTAAATCGTACGGTAAACATGTGAGTACAGCTGGTTGTACAGTGGTGACCCAATATAATTTTCCTGGATCGTGTTTAATTCTTCTGCATTATAATATGTTTATTATATTATGAAATTATAATTGAATCGGTCATTTCGAAAAGGCCATTTCTCCACATATTTTCATTTTATTGTTTTACATGATCTTTCCCTCATAAAATAATCCAATAGTTATAAACAATCAATATTATATCATAGTTGATTTTTTATAAGGAAATTGAATAATTCAACCATTTTTCAATTTTTATTTAAATTTAATTTTGATCTCTAAAAATAGTTTTTTACGTTTACTGACAATTTTCATTTTATGGAGATATGGCCCTTTTGAAATGACCAATTCAATTATTAATATTATTTTCCTAAAGATATTATATTTGTGTAACATGTGTAGTATACATACACTTTTATGCAAGTACGTAATTTAGAGGGCTATTTCTCCCCTAAATATTGTATTGTAATAACCATGAATTATGTTATATGGTATATACCACTTAATTACATATTATTTATTAAGGTTAATAAGCCTCCTTAGGGAAAATCCCCCTCCCCCAAAAGCAAATATTTACTTGTCTCCTTTTGTATATGACTCGATGAGTCGATGCGTCATGTAAGATTTAAAATATTAAATACCATGAAAATATACTACCGCAATTGGGAAAAAATCTTCTGTTCATTATCATTTTACTAGGAAATTTTGTTTTTCTTTCTAGTAGTTCATACATTTTTATTTTTTTTTCGAAATAATGTCAAATCGTGACAAAGTGTTTATAATAATGAATAGAATTCTTTTAAACTAAAAAAGATAATTATAGCATTATATTATATAGATATGGGTATTAAGATAAATTATCCTTTTCACCTATGTAAATATGTAATTTAAAAATGAAAACATTGTAAATAAAAAATATAAAAATGATGTTTAACTAAAGCTTTAAATAAGCAATTACGTAAAAAAAAAATAAACGTATCTACAGTTCTTTAATTTTATACACGAGATTACGTGGAGAGAATAACGTTTTTAATCTTTCATAACAATATTTATGTGATTATAATTGTATAGAATAATAATGTTAAAATTATTGCTTTACGTACGAACGCGTACACATATATTCCATATTTACATGTAACAATATAACATATTATATGGATGAACTTTTTTATTTTTTCACGTGGGTTACCACCAGCGCATCACGATAATCTGTTTATGTTTATAATATATAAACGTTATCTCCGATCCCAGACACCTAATCAATAATTTTTTTTTTAGCGCATTCCGTTTGAAATAATCTTACTTCTATTCCTGAACCGAGCAGGTTTTCGATGGCCCGAAGCTTTATTGTTATAATTGTTTTGTAAAGTTAGTCGTTCGCTGTAAGTCATCGAAATTTGCATGTGCATGAACATTTAATACTAAATCGTTGAGGTTATTTGACAAAAGAATCAAAGTTTCATAAATAAATAATCATCTGTGACCGTAAAAAATAGCTTAAACCACCGTATTCGATGATTTCTAAACGTAGCATTACATTCCTACATAGTTTTTTAAACGCAATTATATGCTTCGAGCGCGACGAGGTAAATAATTATTATTATAAACAGATTTTTTATATTATAGTATAATATATTTATTTTTATCGAAAACTAATTTAAGTCTAAAAATAAAACACGTGTATCTCTGTGCGTACGTAAATCGTGTTGATAGACAAGTTATTTTTACTTACATAGTTTATTTTTTTTATTTCATTTCATGCGTAATGTAGGCAGTATCATAACTAGGGATGAGAAGTTATAGGAGCTAAAATAGACAAAATATGCATGCATATTACTAATAACATTATAAATTAATTAAATCTGATAATTTTTTCAATTAATTATATTTATGTAACAATTAACTATATTAAATAAGTGCAATTAATAGTCATATGCGCGAGTAAATAACTAAATTTATAACTAGGGCGTATATTTTAAGACGCACAGCTGTATAACTGTAGATACGCCGTAGTGACTTCGGTTTTTTCTTTTTTTATAACGGACAAGAATGAGATAATATATATTTAAAACGCTATGTCTAAAGATTATAAACATTTAATACCAACATTTAAGCATCTGACGTATGTTTATCAGACTTTCTACGTTCTCCTTAACTACCAAATGTTGGTCAAAGGGACAGGGTACGTGGTTCACGTTAGTATTCGGAAAAATAAGTAATTAATTTCGTGTTTGTATATTGTATTTTTGTTCGATATAGTATAATAATAAAATTGAGCGTTGACTTTGACACATGACAAAATAAACGCTATTATAGTGACCTTGTAGAAATAAGGTGCGCCATGAACGCTAAAACCTATTTTGTTGAGATTATGCGATGGCAGTGGCGTGGGGCTTGGCTAATGGGTATTTTTTTAAAAATGTATACGTGCACTCAAATTTTTTTAAAATTAAAAATAAGAGTTCAGTAGTGAATATAATGAAGTACAAGAAAAAATGAAGTAAATGTTTAATCCATATAGTTACAGTGATTATTTTATTCACGTAAAACTGTTAATTGATTAAAATCAATAATAATTTATTGTAAAGGAAAAAAGAAAATTGTACGGATTGATTATTTTAAATGTATGTAAAAGTGTTAACTGTTCATATTTAATAACTTAAAATTGACTCATAATGATTCACAAACCAAAAATGTTTTTCATATTACCGTAATATATTTAACTAAAGTTTTATTCTAATTATACATTTTTTTTTTTTTGTTTGAACCGAAGACGGCCCCGTAACTGTTTTTCAGATTGCTTTGGGGTTAAATAATACATTTACATCTACATTTTCATCCTCAGTTACTACTAGGTTACACAAGTACTTAAATCTTAAATCTTGTTATTTTTATATTATACTTCTTATTCAATAATCACCAAACGTGAGTGTTATTTGTATACGTTTTTTAAAATAAACATTCTCCAATCGTACATTTATAGCGTTAAAATTATTAAATTTAATACAATTTCACTTGATTCTTTAGGTTTTTTCACAAAAATATTACATGATTTTACCTGGAGTTATAAATAGAATAAGAAAACAATCTACAGAAGCAATCCAATTGACCATTAGAGCACAGTGTGAGTTAACAGTCATTTCGGACTGGAGTATTATAATTCTGACCAATGTAGGTGTGTGTAATTAAGAGGAATTGTTATTAGTACTAATTAGTTATGACTATTATTCAAATGACGTTCAAAAACAATAAGCATATTTTAATTTCAAAAGAATAGGGGATAGGTTTTGTGTCCAGAATGATAATCAAAAAAAAAAAAAAAGAGACCAATGGAATGTTTTAATGACCACTATATGAGGCTTTCTCAACAAAATTTAAAAATCAGAAAATGGTTCCTTAAAATATTTTAGCCTATGATATATTCGATTTAAAACGTATACATCTTTATGCGATTTAGTACTTACCAACTGCGCTAATTTCAGTATTCCGGGTATGGTTTTGAAATAATTGTAATTAATTTCCACCCAAGAAAAAAAATTGTTAATGTTTCCATTTTCCACTCCAGGTTTTCCTGCGGGTCTGGAATCGGGATTTTGTACAGTAACCACAGTTTCCGGCATAATTGTTTTCGAATTTATTGATTCCGAAAAATAATGTAAATACGTAAAAGTGTTATGACTTAAGTTATCCGTAAACTTTTTGCGAATGAGTGAATAACACCAACCCGTCGTTGCTCGTGTGTTGACTGGAATTGAACTATTCAGTAAGGTTCACGCGGAGCTCCGGTCAGCTTCTAAACGGTATTATAGTAGTGTAGCGTTTAGAGAGGGGAAATCGAGTAACCGAAATGATCTGTATATTTTATTTTCCTTGCAGACTATACATATATTATGATTTTTACGTTTTATTTTTTATTCATAAGACTATCTACATTGATATCATCAATTTTTTATTAATGTTTTCAATTATATGCGTTGAAAACATTTGAACAATTTCAAATGATGAACGTTTATAGACACAATTGTAATATTCTACAGCATTTACAATCGCTTACATTTGAAATCGTCTTTTATAGTATGTATATATTATTTTATACAATACTTAATGCATATCTGTATTACTACAGAATACATACAATTAAATCTGATTACTCACTTTGTATGTAAGTAAATAATTGTATTAATAATAAATAAAATATTTTTCTATGACTCGACGATGAAGTTTATTATCTTACGATTTGTCAAAACATTTATACATTTATATATATATATTTTATGTGAAACATATTCAACATAGTCTTTTGTTATTCTTGACG